>BQNB010032332.1:0-20937 GCA_026074375.1 Tanacetum coccineum | reverse complement strand
AATCAATTTAGTCATCATACTTTTATGTTCCATCCTGGACCACCAACAAAGATAGCAGAGATGGTTTAATCCGTCGGATCGTAGAAACCAAACAAAGAATTACCAGCTAAAAGTAAAGAATGTGAGCACGAATGGAAAAAGAGCAAAGAGGATCCAAGAAGTTCAGAAATAATTTGTGCATATGCAAGTGGAAAATTCTCAACAACTCAATCCACAATTGATGCTGAAATCAATGCATGCATTAACACCTTGGAGAAATTGAAGATTTACTGCCTTGACAAACAAGAAGTCACTTTAAGAATAGATTGTCAAGCCATCATTAGTTTTTACAACAAAACTAATAGCAATAAATCCTCAAGGGTTAGATGGATCAAGTTTGCAGATGCAGTCACAGGAACAGGCGATTCCCTTTCAAGACTTGTTAACATTTGTTTTGCAGAATGCACAGGAGAAATGAAGGAATTAGCAGCAGCAACTCTTTACTCAGTGGAGGAAGTTCTACAGTCCCCCAATACCTTTCAGAAGAATATGAAGACCACCTGCGAAGAAGTCATGAAGATCTCCAACCACTTCCTAGAATCTTCACAAAAACTATCTTCACAATTGAAGAACCAGGAGCACTATACAAATATTACCAGCTCAAGGCCAACCAAACCCCAATCAGAATGGATAAATCTGATGCATGGAGATCAGTCGCTCAAGACCTTGAACTTTCAGCAGCAAAAGAAGCAGTTAAAGCCATGCGAAACCTACAAGCAACCATACAATACAAAGCTCAAATCTGCTTTGGGAAATCAACCAAAGATAACCACTGGTCTGATCAAAGAGAAGATGTTAGAGTTCAAAATAAAAAAGCCAGAAGAATCCTCATTAAACTGGAAGCCCTGGCACAAGGATTGGGACGCAATAACATCTAACTACTCAAAAGACGACGTAATCAAAGATAACGACAACACAATCAACGACGACGACAAGTACCGCTACAACAGGAAAGGATTTCTAGAAGATGACGAAAGCAGTGACGATTCGATTTTTATTGTGGACCCAGGATGGGATGATTATAGTCTGCAAGTGATAAAATCGAATCGTCCCATACCACTTTGTCCAGAAGCTCGAAGGGCCCGCATATAACAAAAGTCTACAAACGCGTGCCACAAAGTCTACGAAGAAAAGATATAAAGAAGCCGGTCCCACCACTATGTTTAATTATAAAAGCCGCCGGTCCCATTATGTTTAAATAATAAAGCCACCGGTCCCACTTATGTATAATTAGTTTGAATTATTATGGCCAGGGAATATGCCATAGTTTATTCCCTGGAATATGCCAAGATGCCAAAGCATATGCTTTATGCCAAAGGCATATTCCCTTATTGTATAGCCTATAAAAGGCAGTTGTATTATCAGTTGTAAGATCATCGAAAACCACCACTACTACTACCACCACCACCCTTGTAACATTTAAGCTTCCGCAGTATTTTAATATAAAGGTGTGTTTAAGTAACTTGTAATTTAAAGTTTTAGTTTTTGAGCTTTAATACAAGATAAAAATTCCTGGCAACGTGAATTTTCATCTAGGTAAAATGAGGTCATTTTGTAAGTGTTGAAAAATTGTCAACTCGGAATGAGTTTGGACTTTTCAGTAATGTAAATATGCAATATCCAAATATCTATCACCATTTATTTGTTCTTTTCAGTAATGTTTGAATAATGTTTATGTTACATCATTGCTCATAAATAATTTATTTCATGCAGATTTTGTTGTTACTAAAGGCAAAAAGAAAAATGTGGCTTTGTTTAATATCGAATAACTTATGCGATCGAGAGGTACTACTTTGAGGCATTGGCCTGAGATACCTTATCCAGATGATAGATACAAATCTAAATTTGGTAATCGCCTTATATACGATGAGTTAGATTCCAATCTGGCCAAATTATAATCTGAATATGAACACCTATACGTCACTTTAAACACAAAACAGGAAAGTGTTTATGATACAATAATGAACTCCGTTGAAACATGAAAAGGAGGTGTATTTTTGTATATGGGTACGGAGGTACTAGGAAGACCTGTATATGATACACATAACTTCTTACATATATATTACCAATCATAACATACTTTAACTTGCATTTTTTTGGAATAAACTGTTAGGTTTTCAAGGAACAAACATTTGTATATTACTTCATTGTGTCTCACTATACTCTTCAAGACCATCATGTTTGAAGACGACAATGCATGGACATATTTTTTTATTGCTACAAAACTCAATAGTTTGTCGAATACTTCGCTTATTACTGATTAATCCTTTCAAATATTAATGGAACATTATTACGTTCGTTGATTTTTAAATTTAATTCACACACATTACTTCTTACAAAATAAATTCTTTAAATTACACCTTGGGTTACACGGATCTTTAAGCTAGTGAGGGTGTAAAATGAAGATTTCAAAAGGAAAAGAAGGTACATATAAACTACAAGATAAGGAAGAGTAGTGTTGCAAAAAAAGGCCTACAAGGCCGATTAATCACCGCCTAGGTGCTATTAGGCCACAAATAATTCTGATTTGTTTAAATCGGTCGAATAAATTGGTCAATCGTGGTCAACCGTGGTCAACTACAGTCAACAGCGGTTAACGACGATCAATGGTAGTCAAACTTGCCAAAAACTTGCAAATCTTGCCAGAAATACTCAAAAGTCACCATAAACTTGATTTAATCACTTATAGTAGTTGTTAATGTCTATTACAAGTTGCTTTCTAAAAAAATCTTGTATGAAATTCCACCAAAAACTCGTTGGAAAAACCCAAAAATTGCCAGAAATGCGAGTTCGATCAATGACCGATTAATCCTACCCAAATCAATTACAAGCTACTAGGAAGTCGACTGCTTGACTACTAATTTGCGATTTTTGCAACCTTGGGTAAGAGATCTAGTGAGAAGAGAAAATAAAATGAGAAGATCGAGAAGAAGTTTTAACCATACATTTCAGATAAGGAGGAAAAAATTAAGGGAAGATGTATCCATT
Organism: Tanacetum coccineum; assembly: GCA_026074375.1. Taxonomy (NCBI): domain Eukaryota; kingdom Viridiplantae; phylum Streptophyta; class Magnoliopsida; order Asterales; family Asteraceae; genus Tanacetum; species Tanacetum coccineum. The sequence continues at coordinate 17,910 of BQNB010032332.1, read as the reverse complement.
CTTATTGATGCATCAAATACGCGATTGTGTTTTTTCTTCTCATTATTCTCATTTTAATTTTATTTCTAATGTGATCCTTGTTGGAATTTAAATAACTGTTAACCATTAACAACCACGAGTGCGCAGCGGATATGGATCAAGTGAGGTGCATATGATTAACACACAATAAATAAATAAAAGGGAAACACAGAAAACTAACCCTTCAAGATCAACTGCAAATGAAACTAAGTGGATAAATTTCCACCTCTACGGTTTCTCACACAACACGTCAACAAGTACGTCACGATGCTAGTCGTTACTTCACGTCTCTCAAACACCAAGTGTTACTTTTGTTTCTTGAACCGAATATCACAAACAACCCATGTTTAATACTCGTTCTAGATCTGATCCAAATATCAAGTGGTATGCGTTTGGATCAAACCAAGAAACAAGCAAAAAAGAAAAACCTAAAAATGACCTTCGAGGGGCTCGTACCCGGGTCTGCTACAATAGAAGTGAATAGCACAATCATTGGACTAGAAATCATGTGGTGTACAAACCTTATGTTGAAAAGCTTTTATGCCAAAACATCACATGCATGTAATTTGCATGGATGTCACTCCATACGTATACATTAATGCATATATTAAGGGTTTTGCTTTTTGTTATAACTTAGGAGATAACAACGAATATAATGTTGTATTCGGTTGCATAGGAAGAGTAAAAATATGTGATGTATGTCGTACATTGTAACACCCCCAAAAATACAACAATGCAGCGGAATACCACATGGGGTGCTACTTCATAATACACAGCGCTAGCGCTAGATTACAGAGATACGACCTCCTAAGTGCGTTTGAAATGTTATTCTGTTGATTTAATCGAAATCTTGAATTTGATATTACAAAATGTCCAAATAATTGCATCGCACAATGAAAAGCGTGAATGTATAGACATCCAATGCACTTCAAGAAATCCGAGCCTATAATTTACCTGAGAAAACATGCTTAAAAGGTGAACATAAAGTTGGTTGAGTTCTTAGATTAGGTTTAAATATGAATGTTTATCCACTATATCAATCAAGTACATGTTAAAATCTAAGATTTTACTTCTTTATAGAATGCACGACCATTTTATGTCACCCAAAAGTACCATATCTTATCCCAAGAAACTGTAAAACAAACCACAAGCGCTAAATCGTACCGTTCATCGCATCAACTATCAAATCAGACTTATAGCAAAGTTACCCGATGATGACCTAATCCCATTTGCTATAAAGATTCGCCTGACAAATTTTATGTCACCAAACTCGTACCCAATCTTATCATCAATGATTTATATCTAACAAGAATGCATGACAAATTTGTATGTAACCAAAAGTTGTTATCTCCTGGCACCCAGTCGTGCCTATTGATTTCTGAAATAATATTGTACAAGGTTAGAGACGCATGATTTTAGTGATATTGCACACATGCAGATCTCACAAACTAGATTACATTTACACTATAGCTCATGACACTGTAGATCGACAGTCTTGTTCGACGCATAAATATTGCTACTCAGTCCGTAATGATGTTTTAACCCGAAACATACCATAATTCGACATGCTATATAGTTTCGGTCTCGGTGATAGCTTGTCCAACCCCGAACAGGGATCGTTTCCAGGATCTAGACTATTAAATAACATTCGCGTCACATAGTGTAATTCCCAAAACTAATTATGTGCATTTGACAGTTCTTGTTAGTGGGCTTAATTGGGCTTATCGCTACTTAGGCCAAAACATGTAATCAATCACTTGCGTTCCAATTTGTAAAATCCAAAGCCTTTGTTGTGTCCCATTTTATAAAACGATGCATATTTTCATTCCTTAAAATATATATAACGTTATCCAAAACGAGTAAAAGTGAGGCTACTGGTAACTCATATTATCCTTTATCAACCAATCACATTGTAATAAGTAAACACACAGTAAGTAAAGAGTTTTGTAGCAAGCTGTATTCCCCTCGCGGGTTTATAACATTCAAAGATTGAATAAAAGCCGAGGTTATGAAACTCACTTTGATGATGAAGATACGATTGACAGGATTAGTGCATCTAATAGTGCACAAGAAGAACGGAAGACGAAGCGGCTCGAGAAAGAAGGTTTGCAACTAATCTTTACGGCTAAGTCCCACTAGCCTAGGGATATGAAAGTGGGTTCCCGATGAATGGGTCACTCAACGCGACCCGTTGATTAAAGATTTAGATTTTAATATTGTAATGGTTTGTGGTTGTGTTAAATAAATAAAATTGAAAATATACTCAAAGTGTGTTAAATACATATTCTTCATATATTACTTGTGAATAAAATTATCCCTTATATTAATATATATACCGGGAATCTATATCATAAATCGATCAACACGAAGATTTATCTGAAAAGTATATAATAATTTGCATGTAGTTATATAATAATGTCGGAATAAATAATTAAACCCAATCTATATTTCGAACCAAGCTAATTTAATTATTAAAAAGTTCCTTTTGACCCAAGTCTTTAAGTTATAACTTCAAACACAGCAACGTTTGTAAAACTTTTACAATAGTTATGGTGTTACCTTCTAGCTGAAAATTATAAAATATAAAATAATATTTATAAACTTTATTTCGTTCCTCGACCATGTCGCAGTCTAAATGGTTATCTCAATGTAAAAGTATAGTTTTCGTTCGTTTATCCGGTTACTGTATAATACAATTTATTATATTTTCAAGAATGTAGTTTAGTCCCTTTTTATCAGTTTCTAAAATAATAGGAACTTTAGTAACACACATGTATAATTATAAGAATTTATATTAGCTTCGCAAGAATCTTTCCCGTTTACAAAACGTTCTTCCATTTCCACTATAAATGCTCTTCGTTTTCCTTTAATCAATATATATACTATTTCTATTATATATTTATCGTAATTATCTGCATTTCCAATATCTCAAATGTACGGTTTCATTAGATATAACATATAACCTATACATTTATATCTAAATTAACCCTCTAGTAACATATGATGATATTTATTTAACCGTTTTAAAACACCATATGAGTTATTTATCAGTTTTTAATATTTATATTAAAACTCTAATTATTTTTATTTGACAATTTGATCAACTGAGACAAAACCTGTGGTTTCCTCGTTAAACCAAACGAACCCTCGTTGTCTCGCTATACCAAAACCTCCTTTGTATCACTCGAACCAAACACGCCCTTAGTATTTTCTTGTTCAATCCATACGCACCCTAATGGCCCAACCAAACGTTCCTGTTGGCGTTATAACAAAACCAAACACACCCTAATTTGTTAATAGACCCAACCCGACACGAACACCCCCTCCCCCCCGGCTGTCCAACCCAACCAAACGCACCCTATATAATTACAACAAACCAAACCAACGCCCTTTTGGGGCTGCTGTCCACCGAACCAAACGCACCCGAGGTGCTGCCAAACCAACCAAACGCACTCTCTTGTGCGGCTGTCAACAACCTAACGCACCCTAACCGTGGTTGCAAAACCAAACAGCCCCTCGGCTGTTAACCCACAACCAAATGCCCCTAGGGCTGAATCACAAACCAGCCGCACCCTTATGGTGCCCTAATACAAACCAAACGCAGCCTTCGGCCGCTGACCTGGACCCCACACGCACCCTTGGTGCCGAGAACAACCCAAACCATACACATCCTTGTGGTGCGGCTGAGAGCCCACACGCACCCTTGGTGCCGGCTGGGGGTGGTGGTGTGACGAGGCAGCGGTGGTAGCAGTGGTGACGTGATGGTGGTGGGGTGAATGAGATGGTGGAGGTGGTGGTGTCGGTGTGGCGGGTTTCGGTGGGGATGGAGAGGTGATGATGATGATAATGATGGTGTGTGGTGGTGGTGTGGGCTGCGGCGGTGAGGAGGGCAGCGGGGTGGCTATGGTGACAGCCATGGTGGTGGCGATGGCTGTGGGATGGCGCGTGTTCTGGAGGCGCGTGCCCATGGGGATCGGGTAGATCCACCGACGAGGAGGAATGTTGGAGCTCGCCGGAAAAATCCCGCCGGAAAAGTTTTCCGGCGGCGGCGATGGCCGGCCGGCAGCCGGAGATCGTGGGGGAGAGAGAGAGAGAATTTTGAAGAGTGTGTGTGTATTTAGAGATGGAAATGAGATTTTGTTATATAAATTTTGAATATATATAAAAGTTATAAATTGAAATGGAAAATAGATATTAGTGTAGGGTTTAAATTGTAAATATTTAACGTAGTTTTTATAACTTTCGGTTCGGGACTCATTTGAGCGACCTAACGAGTACCGATAGCAACACACGAAACTTTTGCACCATTGTTTTCCCGAATACATTTTTCTGATAAAATGGGAGTAGTATTCGCTTGATAATGTTTCATAAATATTTTTATAATATTTAATAAATATCTGTTATTTATTTTGTGAACCGCTGTTTTCGTCTTTGTCCGAAATAAAATTGGGATTTCAAACTCGAGTATTCGCGTTTATCGCAAAGCTTTTAATTAAATGATGGACTAATTATTAATATTTTTATTAATTAACATAACTGATAAATAAAATAATAAACAAATTTAATTTATTTTTGTGTGTACGGCTTGTTATTGTTCGAAAATGTTTTGCGGTGCTGTGTTTTAGCCTCGCTTCGGCTGTTTCCATTCAGTCTCGGGAAAACTGAAAAGTTGTCAGGAACGTCATTTTACATCAAATTTCTTTAGGGTCCGAGCGTGGTTGAAAACGTGATTTAGATGTCGTTCTTATAAGTCAAGCCAGACCTAAAAGTCAAAGGGGTAAAATAGTTATCTTAAAAATCCAAAAATTACGGATTGTTACAGTACATACTTCTGCTATAGAAATCTCGTTACGAGATTACTCATTTGTGTTATCCGCTTAGTGTGGTTAAGAAATACTTAGGATTTACTAAAATAACCATGTTGAACTTGACGCTGATAACTTTATTCAGCATATCTTATGTTTCGACATTTCCTTAATATCCTTAGATTTCGGCTAGGTTGACCAGGATTTCCCAATCATTAGAATAGGTATCGCTCGAATGGAAGCATTGTTCAAGGTTTTAATTGGTATAACGCTTTTATGGAAGAAAGCCTCTTCGTAGTGAACACACCAAAGGGAATGTGTAGTGCGTTGGTTTATGTCTTAAAGCAGAAGTTCGTTTTTGCTATCTGTATGTTCGATTATCCAATCAACATGGCTTATGGATTGTAAGTATCCACAACTTACTTGGCATAGTACTTAATTTAGTATCATGACCTTACTATGGTATACTGTTTGTCTGCAATGATTAATTCAACTGAATACTATATCGACGTACGCTGATCTTGTTTAAGGTGGGTTTCATCACTTAGTTGATAAAGTTTGTACAGATCTTGGATTGGACCACATCCAGGACCAACAACAGCAACAATTGCGAGGATTACCTATAACAAACGGTGATGGGATGCAGAGGGTGAGGACCCTCCCGAGAAAAAATATCCCAGAATAACAGTTCAATAATGAAAGGAGCTTATGCGATAATCGGCGGATTATGAGTACTCGGTCGTTTAGTTCAATGAATCAGCTCCATTAGTTAGGTGTTTAAACAAGTCTGTTTATTAGTTCCCACGACCAGTTCATGATCTGCGCGGATTGGACAACGGCTAAGGAGAAATAACTCAAGAATGAGACTAAGTGGTAGTTCCAACGGTGAGGCTCTTATGATTCTGCCGTGCTGTTAGGAACACGATTGTGTTTCTAGACCCTTTTAAAAAATTCTGGCGATTTTGCGACATTTAGGTTCAGACTGTGTCATATCGGTACCATTTAGGCCCACTCATTTATAATTTCTTATTTTCATTAATGAAGCGTCCCAATTTTTGAAAGTAAGAAATGATAAACTTATGGTTCGGTGATTTATAAATTTATTTATTTATCTGAAAAGGCGTCCCATTTTCCTTTCAAGCATTAAACCACATTTTAATCATCCTAACTTAATCAATATCCCGATGCAATTACGTGTTACCCACATAAAACTTCAAGATGATGGATTAGACATTACGATGCATGTGCTCTAATTGATAGTATGGGACGAGTGTTCCAAAATCGTCTTCGGAGACCTCTGGAGGTTAAAAACTACCAAAAAATACTGCACTAGAGTTCACAGATAGGTAATGACGCTACCTTGGTCTAGAGTTACCAGTATATATAAATGTTAAAAAAAAAAATCACAAAAAAAAAAAAAAAATAAAAAAAATCACTAAAAGTCTCGATAACCATCAACATAGCATTATCATATATCCTCCTATTACAAGTCCCGACTATACAAAAGACCTTTGTAATGCACTTAGATATATACATAATCCCAGTAACCAAACATTTTAACGGTCTTCGGTGTATATAAATATAGTGTATAAAGCTATGGAAGAAAATTAATGTCCTGTAGAGGACCATTGTTAACTTACATTGCCTGAGGACGAAATGAAACCAGATTGTGCAACTCCACAATGTTCCTATAGAAACAATAGAGGACCATGGGTCTAACTCCACAATGTCTATGAAGCAAGATGAGACCACTTGTATAACTCACAATGTTCGACGATAGTAGTATTAGAATAGATGAGGACCATTGTGCAACCACAATGTCTTAATAATTTATAGTATTTATATAATAATCATTATATATATAAGCGTTACGATTTGTACGCTGGAAAGGAATTGTCAAGCAAGTATATATATTTATATATTTGTATGCCACGTAAGCACTTAACTGCAGCACGTAACGTACAGCACATAACGCAGTAGCGTGTATGCACTTTGAAAATATGGTTGTTGTGATTGCATCAATGTTTGTGAAAACTTACCTATAGTCTAGGGGTATAAATATGCAACCTAGTTCTCTATAGCCACAGTGCTCTTGATACCAAATCTGTAACACCCCAAAAAAATACAACAATGTATGGAATTCCACATGGGGGTGCTACTCACTATTAACAGCGCTAGATACAAGATAACGACCTCTAAGTGTTCGTCTTTGAATGTTAATCTCGTTGATTTAATGTCAAATCTCTGCATTTGATATAACAAAATGTACCATAATTGCATCACAATGAATTATGATTGAAGTTATAGACTCGCAATGCATTCTGTAAAAATCCCGTGCATATAATTTACCTGAGAAAACTTGCTTTAACAAGGTCAATATAAAGTTGGTGTGTTCATAGATTAGTTTTAAATATGAATGTAATCACACTTTATCATACAGTTACCATGGTAAAATCCCAAAGATTTTATAAAGAATGCACGACACATTTTATGTCACCCAAATGTACCATCTATTATCCCAAAAGAATTTTATTAAAGAATGCTTGATCAAATTTTACGTCACCAAAAGTACCAATCTTATACCAAAGAATTTTTATCAAAGAATGCGATGACAAATTTTTTATGTCACCAAAAGTGTATCCCTGGCACCCGTGCCTATTGAGTTCCTGAAAATAATCTGTTCATGGTACTAGGGGATTTACATTACGCTTGTGACCCATTCTAGTCAATGCATGTACACAATCTTAGAGTACAAGTCATTTTTCAAGACTCGCAAATCTAGGCGCGGGTCGGCGGAGGTGGACTGTCCCAGCCACCCTAGGACATCAACGAACTTTATGACCTCCGCAAGCCCTCTACTGCACTAGGTATTCAAACCTCTCTCATTATCACAGCTTCTCGAGGACTGGATTTGGGCCGTCAGCAAGATCAATGTTTCTGTGTTTCTTAACGTGATAATGCAACATGCAGATCTTCACTCAAAATAGATTACATTTACTACTCAGTTGCACACTGAAGTCGCAGTCTTCGTTCGCATAATATGCTACTCAGCCCGTAATTGAGTTTTTAACCTGAAAAACATCCCAATTCGTCACATGCCTATAACGTTCGCTTCTCGGTGATAGGCTAGTCACTCGAACGGGGAGGTCGTTTCCGAATAGATCTATTAAATAACATTCGCGTCCTCACTTAGTGTAATTCCCAATACATTTGCAATTGACAGTTCTTGATGTGGGCTTAATTGGGTTATCGCTATTAGGCAAACTGTAAAAATACTTCGCGTCCATTTGTAAAACAAAGCATGTTGTGTCCATTTAATAAAAGACGACTGCCATTTTCATCCCAAAAAACTATATATAACCGTTATCCAAAACGAGTAAAAGTGAGGCTATGGAATACTCATAATATCCTTTAAAATCAATCACATTGCTCTCTAAGGAACTACTTCCCATCCTCAGCAGCCAACAATAAGAATTCTATCCTATTTTACAACTCCTTAATAAGATAACACAGTAAGTAAAGAGTTTGTAGTCAAGCATGTCATTCCCCCTCGCGGGTTTATAAGACATTCAAAAAGCTTTGAAGTAAGCCGAGGTTATGAAGCTCTACATTGGTGCATGAAGACGATTGAAGATAGGCATCTAATATGAACAGTACGAACGGAAGACGAAGCGAATTGATCAAGAAGTTGCAATAATCTTAACGGGCTAAGTCCCCACTAGCACTAGGATAATGTAATTGGTTCCCGATAGTATTGAGGTCCAATTCAACGCGATACAGTGATAAAGATGTAGATTCTAATATTGTATGGTTTGTGGTTGGTTAAATAAAATAAATTGAAAAATACTCAAAGTGTGTAATACATTATTCTTTATTTTACTTATGAAAATACCCTTATATAATCTCTTACGTGAATTAATTCATCAAAAAAAGCCATAAACCCGAAGATTTTTGAAACTGGGAAGAGAAAATTAATTTGCATTGTATTATATTAAATGTAGTGAATAAAATAATTAAACCCAATTATTTCGATCGATTAAACCCAATTATTTCGACAACTCATTTAATTATTAAAAAGTCCTTGTAGACCCACGTCTTTAAGTTATAAATTAAACACACAACGTTTGTAAAACTTTTACAATAGTTATGGTGTTACCTTCTAGCTGAAAATTATAAAATATAAAATAATATTTTATAAACTTATATTTCGTTTCCTCGACGAATCGCGTCTAACATAATCGACTCATTGTAAAAATATAGTTTTCGCCCGTTGTCAGGTTATCGTATGTTACAAATTAATATATTTTCAAGAATGTAGTTTAGTCCCTTTTTATCAGTTTCTAAAATAATAGGAACTTTAGTAACACATTACTAATTATAAGAATTTATATAAGCTTCGCCAAGACTTTCCCGTTTACAAAACGTTTTCCATTTCCATAAAACTCGTCGTTTTCCTTTAATCAATATATATATATATATCGTAATTATCTGCATTTCCAATATCTCAAATGTCCGCGTTTCATAGATATAACATATACATATCATTATATCTAAATTAACCCACTTAGTAAATATTATATTTATTTAACCGTTTTAAAACCACCAATGAGTATTTATCCAGTTTTAATATTTATTAAAACTCTAATTATTTTTATTTGACAATTTAATCAACTAGACAAACCCTCGTGGTTTCCTCGTTAAACCAAACGAACCCTCGTTGTCTCGCTATACCAAAACCTCCTTTGTATCACTCGAACCAAACACGCCCTTAGTATTTTCTTGTTCAATCCATACGCACCCTAATGGCCCAACCAAACGTTCCTGTTGGCGTTATAACAAAACCAAACCTTGCCCTAGCGATTTTCTATATAAAACCAACCGCACCCTTTCGGAGTCGGGCAGCCAACCAAACGCACCCCTTGTGCGATCCTGACAAACAAACACCCCCGGCTATCCCGAGCCTAGCCCGACACCCCGGCTGTCCCCAGCTGTTCCCACAGCCAAAACCCCACCTAAACCCATAAACAAACACCCCCGGTACCTCATTATAAACCAAACCCAACTCACCTTAGGCTGTCCCGCAGCCAAACCCGACGCCCCTTGGTTGTTATAACCATAACCCGAACCAAACCCACCCTCGTCTGATGACAATAAACCACGCGCACCCTTTTTCGGGTCTACTCGAACCCACAAACCCGAGTGTCCCCGTTCATGGACCGGCTATCGTAGACCCAAACAAACACATCCCCTAGTTGATTTCTACACCAAGCATAACGCACCCTTTTGGTGATACAACCCCACCCGCCCCATTCTTTTTGATGCTGTATCACCGAAACAAACATCGCCTTGGTTTCTATACAAATCACCGCGTCCCGTGAGTGGCGTAAGAACCCAACCAAACGAACACCACCGCCGGTCGAAGTCAAACTCACGTCAAGGTTATAGAACCCAAATTGTGTGTCATAAATAAAACCAAACGGACCCTTGTCCTGTTGCTAACCAACATGCGCACCCTCGTTTATAAAACAAAACCACACGCACCCTTGCGCTTCGTGCTGTGGATGGTGTTATGGATGAACGTGGATGATGATGATGCGATGGGTGTGTTTGTGGTGGGACAGCAAGCTTCGAGAGAGGGGAAAGAGATGTGCGAGTGAGGGCGTTGAGTATGGGGATGATGTCCATCGGGTGAGGAGATCATTTTTTGGGTTGGCCGTAAAAAGATATCCGCCGGAAAAGTTTTCGGCGGCGGCAGCCGGTGGCCGGCGGCGGGGGAGGCACCGTCACAATCAATGGGGGATAGGTGAAGATTGTAACAGTATGTGAGTGTGAACTATGAACTAGATGAACTGAACTAGGAGTTAAAATTTTTTGTATCTCTAAACCATTCACACACAGAATTAGAAGCTTTAATAAAAGATCCTAGGTCAATAGTGTAACTTTTATTAATGAAACTTATTGATAGAACGCGGTTCTGGACCCATATTGAGATAGACTTAACTGGATGATTCACCTCTGAAACATTCGCCATTTATTTTTCCGAATCCCTTTTCTGATAAAAATGAGTAATTTACTTGATAAATGTATTCATAAAGACTAATTTATAAATTTAATAACAATCTGTTATTCATGTTTGTGAAACCGTTACTTCATAGTCCTAAATAAAAATGGATTATAAGCTCGAGTATTCCGCGTTATCCACCAACGCTATTCATAAAAAAATGAAAATATATTTAATATTTATTTAGTAATAAATACTGATAAATTAAAAACAAATTTAATTGTTTTTGTTGTGTCCGCGTTGTAAATTGTTCGGAATATGTATGCGTGCATGTTTTTAGCCCTTATCGACTCGTTTCCAGGTCTCGAGGCAAACTGAAAGAGTTGACCAGGGAATGTTCGTTTCACATCGAATTGCTTTTAGGTTCCCGAGACGAGAACAGCTGATTATAATGGTTGTACTTTGTAATACAAGCCGGACCAAAAAGATCAAAGGTAAAAAATAGTTATCTAAAAGTCCAAAAATTATCGGATTTACACTTACAATACCGCCGTTAGCATTAATGCTGCGGGTCCGCCCTAACGGTAAAGCTAAACGTTTTACACTCATATGTGCAGATCATCTCTTCATCACGTAGGATTAGTGCAAAAAGATCTCTATGTCCAACCCATTTATATGAGTCCCAGCCCAATAACTGAATATACCCATATTCACACCCATACAACCGTTTTTTGTACTAACAACCTTGGATGTTGAATTTTATCATATTTGTGACAAATGTAAATCTACTAACGAAGGCATATTCAAGTTGAGTAATTTGTCAAGATTTTGTGATTGGCTAAACTCTAATTGACTCAAGTCAAGATGCTTGAGAAATGAAAGGCTAGAAACCCATGTAAAATCATCTGCCATCAGCCTATTGAAACCAAGATCAAGAACATTCAAATTAGAAAGGTTGCCAAGGAGGTGATGAGGAATATACCAACAGAACCTGCATAGACCAATTAAGAATTTGAGAAATCGCAGCTGTTTCAAGGATCCAATGAACTCAGGGATTTCTAGCGTATTGTGCGTGTTGTTTGTTAGATGGGTTGCCTACAAGATGGATTAATCTGGTTCCTATCAAAGTGAACATTTTGGCTTGGCGTATGTTAGACAATGAAAACCCCGTAGGTTATAATTTATTATTGATCATTATTTATAATAGTGCAAACCCTAATGCCCTAAACCCACAAACCAGGCTTGGGCTTATTTAGCCTCTAATACTCCCTCACAGTCCGAGCGGCGAAATCGCGAAAGCTCAGACTGGGAGTAGTAAAACTAGAAAAGAAGAAATAAAACAAAACAAAACATGATTGAAGGGAACTTGTGACCTTAGCAAAAATCACCAACATAAATTACGGGATAATTCAAAATATCCCTATAACGGAGAATAATTCAAAGTATTATCACCAACACAAATTACGGGATAATTCAAAGTATCCCTATAAGGGAGAATAATTCAAAGTATTCACACCAACACAAATTACGAGATAATTCAAAGTATCCCTATAACGAATAATAATTCAAGGTATTCTCTCAAAAACATTAAAAATAAAAACATTTTTTTAACAAATAATAATATTATAAACCATGTGAAAGACCAAAAGCCAAACATATTAGACTAAAGGTCCACCAATGCAACCACACACAGACTTTCTCCTCCTAACTCCATTCCTCATTCCATCATGTGAGATCCGCTTGTGGTAGAAAGCCTGAAGTATCTGATCATCATCATGAATTAACTTCATCTTTACTTTGAGATCTACTGAAGCTGCTGTTGGGATTTAATAAACTGTTAACCATTAACGACCACGAGTACGCAGCGGATATGGATCAAGTAAGGATCATATGATTAACACACATAATAAATAAATAATAGGGTAAACAAGAAAACTAACCCTTGTAGTCAACAACAAATGATTATGAAACAAAGTGGATAAATTTTCACCTCTACGGTTGCTCACACAACACGTCGAACAAGTACGTCACGATGCTAGTCGTTACTTCACGTCTCTCAAACACCAAGTGTTACTTTTGTTTCTTCGTGGGGCTCGTACCCAGGTCTGCTACAACAAAAGTGAATAGCACAACCATTGGACTACAAATCCTTTGGTGTACAAACATTCTGTTGAATAAGCATTTATGTCAAAACATCACATGCATGTAATTTGCATGGATATCACTCCATACGTATACATTAATGTATATATTAGGGGTTTTGCCTTTTGTTATAAAGTAGGAGATAACAAATGAATAAGATGTTGTATTCGGATGTATAGGACGAGTAATTTTCTGTGATGTATGTGTCGTCCATAATGACTTAGGGGTGAGGGGTTTATATACCCTTCAAGCCCTAATCATGATAGAATTAGGAAACCTCTTTTTCATCCTTATCACAACTCTCCTTTACCCTTATCTCCAAGAACCAACGAACCTAGACACTCTCTAGATCCTTCTTATGTGGCCGGCTAACATTAGGCTACCACAAGGTTCGTGTCTTGTCGTTTTCAGTCCTTTGGTTTACAATAGAAACGTACATGAAGTTTAAACGCACTCTAAGTGTCTTAACGTGTGTGCCCCCAATAGGCTCACACATTTCTAGTCGTATATTGCTAATCCAACTAACATATTCCAACAGCTCCCACTTGGGAGTTGGAGTAGCAGACTGCCCATATACTAACGACGGAAACGTCTAGCAACACTCACATTCGTTTTTAAAACTAAAAATGTCTGAGATCAAGTTTCAAAAACATTCTCAGTAGCATGGTTATGTATCTCTTGCTATAATCATCCCTTTGTTCAGATACCGTTAAACCATGGATATGGATCCTAACTCATTCCATATAGTTTAACCATTTAGATTCTCGTTATAGAACTTAATACAGATATACCAAATGTAATCAAGAATCATCTTGCATTACCCTTTGGGTGCGGCCACACAATTATCTGATTAATTCTGGAGAGGCGCCAATGGTATCATACTGCACATCAAGTGGAGGAACAAATTCTTTGTTGAATACAAGTGTTGTGAATGCTGCTTCACATCACTTCCAATAATAGCCTTTATAACTACCATTTTCAGGTTAGCGTTTGACTTAGAATTAAAAAGTGATATCCACACATACCAGAACTTGTTTGTATTCTCAAGTCTAAGGATGACTTAACTAACCATTTTTTGATATTTTACTCATGACTAAGGATCCAAAAGTAAATATTCGAAGGTTGGGGTGTCCAATATGCATCCCTTGTGAATAACATATGAGTTTGGCGGGAACCATCCATATATTCAAAGAATATAACCAACACTCATATTTGCCTTATGTAACAATACTCTCATATTGTTAACCGACAATGGACATATTTAGAATGATAAAATCATTCAAGGATTAAACATGCAAATATAGGATAACAATTATTATATGTATGAATAACAAATACCACGTATCTTCATTCATCAGAAAGTAAAAATTGTCTTTCAGTCCCAATTATCTAAATACTATAAACAGATATGCATGAGACTAATTAGCAAGTTGAAAGTCCAATGTTTCTAACATTTTCAACTCTTTCTTTACAAGACATCTAAATAGTCATCTAAGTAAACTTTCCGAATACTTGTTTCAAATTCACAAATTGTGAAGAATTTGAATGATATGATGAGTGTCGTATGTATATTTGCATACTATTGCAAGTATCATAGTATGGAAATATGACAGTACCTTTTATGAGGTATTTGAAGTCAACAACATACATATCTCAAACAGTCATCTTTACAGTTTCTTAAAATATAAAGTATTCTCATTCTTTAATGTATAGTGCAACAATGCTCTTAGTTGAGCAAATCTAGCTAGAAGATTTATCATAAATAATAAAATCCTACTTTAACTATGATTGATTATCCTCTAGCATCAGTGTACACATACAACACTATGCTTTATAATTCGTAAACAGTTGTATTAACAGTCATCTAAATTCTCTCAATTAGATATTATTATCTAAATACTCTCAATTAGATACTGTTATTGTTAGCTCGTCTTGCTCTCATGAAAAAGTAACAACCAATCTAATACACAATATAATATATACATGATGAATCCTTAGTTAAAAGCATAAGGTGTCCATCCATGTAATAAATTATCTCAAGTGAAATATACCATTTGAGACTTGCTTTAATGACATATTGTATTTGTGTTGGACTTAATCACCGCATATACTTATTTTATTAAACATTTATTCCTAGATCGTTTGTTTAATTTCCTAAAAATTTCCTAAAATTCGCAAGTGAAGTTTCATTCCAGCCTTAAGGATTAACATCTATCTTTATAACAACCCACAATTATCATCAATGTAATTATCCATCTATTAAATTAGAAGCAATTTTCATCAATGTAATATCTACTTATTAAATTAAGTACAACCATTTTCACAGGAATATTTTTACTTTACTTTACCTATTATGCAACGTAACTTGCATAACCTAAATAAACGAGCTCACGCAACCTACCTAAGCCAATTTTATCAACGTTTATAGCCAGTAAACATTATAATATGTCAAGCAATATGTTTTAAACTCTATTTTATCATACGTTATCTATTTAACATACTTTCCAAAATGTTATTATAAAACGAATATTATACGTTAACGTTTAAATCAAAACCCTTATTTCATGTAATGTTTACATACAAAATAAATGTACACGCTTTCAAGACATGTGTACAAGTGTACAATGCATAACTTTTGAATATATATTACCTCCTAAACCCTAGTACAACTTGTTTAAGCTCAAAGTACAATTCAACTAAGCATAAATTCAAACTAGCTTATTTTCCCTCCATTTTCTTTCTAGTTTCTGAACAAACTAACTAGCACAAGTTACAAGTACTCCAATGTATCATACTTAAGCACATTTCCCTCTCTAATCCTAACCCTACTCGTCCTAAAACCTAAAATCCTAACCCGAAACCCTAATGAACTCGACACCTCCTTAACTAGTTGTAAACTTTTAATTCTAACCTTGCAGCATCTCTCACCAACCATGTGATCTACCACCTTGTGAGCCTATTTTTACACCAGAACTTTCTACACCTTTTTTTTTTTTTTTTTTTTCCCACCTATAGCAACTACCCTAGCACCTTGTCATACCCTTGTGCACCAAGAAAACCCCTTGTCACCCCTCTTTGATAACCGAACCATCTCTACCACCTTACACCTCATCCTAGCCTTCTTATTAGTCACCATGGCAGCCCTTGGCCACCACTCCAAGTTTACTTGGCCACCACTCCAAATAAACTTGGCATCCAATCCTTTTCAAGCCCTATATAAGCCGAAACATACACACACTTTCACAAACACATAGTTTTTTCAAAACTACTTCCAAAAGATGTTATAGCCATGCCATAGAAGACTAAGTAGAAAGTACAAGCTTTTTTAAGCCAATAAATAAGAAGAAAGAAGTTATTGGACATTCAAAGTTTTCAAACCCTAATCACTTGTTTCGACCCATTTTTCTCCCAAACTTGTACTTGTAAGTCCTATAACTCATTCCATAAGCTCTTGTATCATTTTAAGATCATGTATGAACTTTGTTTTAGTCATTTTAATAAGCTAAGCAACACGTTTGGTTTTCCTAAACCAAACCGTGCCCTAAAACGCACCCTAAAACACTAATAACCTATTTTCATAAAACTTAAACCCTAAAATCCATAAGCTGATTTAATAAGCTATTCTAATAAGCTAACTTATCATTTCTATAAGCTTGAAAACTAATCTTAAAACTTTAAACCCATCGGGTTAATCTTTTTAAACCAAACGAACCCGTTTTGGATTTTTAAGCTCACAAGCTCTTTTCATAAGCTACAAGCTCGTAAAAGTTACTTATTTTAGCTTATAGTAATAAGCTATAACCTGCAAAATTGTTTTCTAAATCAAAAATATCAATATTATGTATTTGGACTTAATTCGCAAATAGTTTCATGCAAAGGGGTATATTGTAAATTCTTGAAACATATAACTAGAGGGGCTGAAAATATAATTATCCTAAAGTTAAACTTCAGGGGTTGTTTTGTCATACTTGAAAGTTAAAGGTTTAATGTTTTAAAAATATAATTAAAGGGTTAATTGTGTAAACTAATATGTATACCAAGGGTATATATTGTCATTTTTATATTCTCAAAGGTAAAATGTAATATTTTTATATAAATTATAAAAATATATTTAAATATTATAAGACTCAATTTTATTAAAACCCGACACATTTGTCGTTATCATTATACCCCTTTGCATGAAACGCTATAAAACAATTATGTTATAAATATAACATAATTTATCATCCACTAGCTTTTAAAATGATAAAATCTTATCATTTAATCTATAACATATCTCGTTACTAGGGAATTTCATGTGAGGTGATTTCATTTGGGTAGACGTTTTGACGAGTTGTTGGATTTACGATTTAAAGTGTCCTAGCTCCTCAAACGTTTACTACATGACCTCTGGATTATGATAGCCCGAATAGTGATATGATATTTTCACAAGTTATCAAACCAAAAATCGTTAAACTTTAAGAAATAAAGTTTGTAATATCAACAATCAAACTAAGACTTGACATATTACCCAAGTTGCGTGACGAGGCTGTTTACTCTCATTTGAATTAAATTTCAAATCAATCAACTCACCTTGATAAGGTAAGTTCATAGTCCTACCTTCACATGTTTTCCAAACTCCGTGGGGAGATACATGCTATAAATCATGAATACAAGTATTTTTCCAACTATATGCTATCCTGATATATTATTACCTAATATAACACCCTGTGTTTTCAAGTCATTGACGACATCGATAAATCCACAACGTACCTTTTGTATTGTACGCGTTTGCTTTAAATCGTAAATGTTAAGCTAAATCGCGTAAGCTAAAAATTAGCGTTCAATGTAAACGGGCATCATACAGTTAAGCATTTACATCAAAATAGTATTAAATAATTATTTTGAGAATAATTATGATCCTTGTTCATTTTATTTTTATCGGATACGTAAAGTGCATACGTT
>BQNB010032331.1:531-48105 GCA_026074375.1 Tanacetum coccineum | reverse complement strand
AAATAGTTGCTTTTATTAAAAGTGTCTATTCTCAGCTTATCTTCAACTTTGTTTCTTTGAGTTTTCAAAAATAAAAAAAATTTGCAAAAAGGAAAGGCCTTGGACTCGAACCCAGGACCTCTCTCTTAAACACACACGCACTTAACCAATATGCTACAATAGCTCATCCGTCATACTTTCTTTCCATTTTCCTTTTAACCACTTTTTCTTTTTCCTTTTTCATAATAAAGTCGTAGCTTATATACGGCTTATTTAGGCTTTTTCGTTAAGCTCTTTTCTAGCTTTTATTTTTCTTAAATCAGTCTTTAAGTTATACACTTTTAGTAATTTTTCTAGATTTTTAAAGTTAAGTTTACTATTTTTAAACATTTTTCTTTGTTTAAAACTTTAAAAATTCATAAAAAATAGAAAAATAATCAAAAAAATATAATTCTTTTTTAGAAAATTTTCTTTATTCATATAGTTCCTAGGAGAAATAGTTTTGTTTCCGTAGGGTTAAAATTGCAAGATTTCAATTTTTAAAGAACGGGATTTGTTTCCGTTCACGTTTTTCGTGTTTTTAAGCTCATTTTAATTCCGTTTTTATTCTAGTTTTCTTTAAACTTACTTTTTAGTCAATTAGAATCTATTAAAAGAGAAAAATTCATTTTAGGTTTAATTTTGGAAAATAGAGTTTTTAATCACCATTTAGGGTTCCTGTTTTGCGATTTTAGTTAAAGTTTAATTTCCCGTTATTAAAGTTAGGTTTAATTGTCTTTTAATTTGCTCACTTTTAAGATTTTAGGAAACAAGTCATCTTTTAACCAATTCAAATCATTGTCCAAACAACAAACGTGGTCTCAATTTCACAAATCGTTGGGACTTAACGACCCGGTAATCAATTACCGGTAAATATACGTATTATTATATATAATTGTGATAATTTTCCTTTCTTCCTTTGTCCTCAAGGGTAGTTTGGTTAATTTTCTATTATTATTATATTTTAATTAATACGTGTATAGATTATTACGAATCACCTTGTCACACTCGTGATGATCTGTGTAAGTATTTCCTAAGTCATGAACGAATAACACGAACCCGCCGTCTATTTAATATTTCGTTAAGGCAACGCACAAGTAAAGTAATATGAAGACTATTACAAGGCCCCTAAGAGTATATTAAATGCAATTGAAATATCTTAATAGGGATCAACCATATTGGGGGTAAGGTAGTATGAAGACTATTACCAGATGGTATCCTTTCTACACACTCGTGTTTCCCTAGACGTCTATGCCAATTTAATATCTTAAGGCTAGTTTTCTAAAGCCTAACGCGCACATTCAACACAAGAAGCAATAGTAAAAGGATCTACAATCCAACTTTCATGCAATCATAAGTAAATACAAGGGAGGGTTTAGCCTAACATGTTATAAATAAAGCAAGAACATAGAGCAATCAAACAACACATAGACATATTGAATGTTTAAAGATAAACAATATTACTTCATTAAAACATGGATTAAGGTCAGTTACAATAGGGTTTTTAAGCCCTAAAGATGGCCTAAAAGCTGACAAAATACTTAGGGTTCGGCTCCCAAAAGTTATACAAAGTTACACACTTAAAACCCTAAATTCAGTTTTGTATATATAGAGAAATCGTCGCGAACCCGTCAAGTTGTAGTCACGACGCCGTCACAAGATAGAATCTTCTAGGTCTGATTTAAGTCGGTTACGTCCTTACGCCATCGTCAATTTCCTTGCGCCGTCACAAGAAAGATTGCGATAGCGTCGCTTTATGCCTGCAACGCCGTCTCCACGCGTTGTCATAGAGGGCGAGGTCCTCTAATAATGCCCAGGATTCTTCGGTGTTTCTGTCAGGAAGCTTACCACCGGCCGATTGGTCAATGGTTCGTCTTGTGACAGGAGTGACATGGTCATAAAAGACTTGGACTTGGAGCTAAAGTTCGATGCCATGATGAGGGACTTTTTGGACTAAGTCCTTAAAACGGGTCCATGATTCTGAGAGAGATTCTCCTTGATGTTGTTGGAACATCAAGATATCATTGCGGAGTTTTACAGTCCTTCCTGGTAGAAAGAATTAAGCAAGGATATGATGTGAATTTTATAATGTTTATGTGTGAAACATTGTCTAATGTATTTTTTATTTTTACAATACAAGATATTATTTTGGTCCCTTAAAATTTTAAGTCTTATAAAATAATAATCAACAAGGTTCACTAAACCTGCAAAACGACGCACGGGTAATAAGTGACTATATTTTTTTGCGACTAACAATTGTTATTCAGTTAATAGTTTTTCTAACAAAACCATCAAAAAAAGATTGAATTTACAAAATAAAATCTATTAGATCTTTAAAAGAATTATTAAAAAAACCTCAAAGGTGACATAACATTTTTGTATAAATAACTTAAATTCTAAAATTGTTGAACTATTAAATCAAAATGATAACAAACCTTGTTTTGTTTTGTATAAATGGTCAACTTTAAAAATGACATTCCATGCATTCACCATCAAAAAAGAGATCAAGCTGCTCAAAATAGTATTAATATAGGATCTAACAAAAAGTTACATTGGACATGAGGAAGATTCATAGTAGTATGCAAAAATCCCGATTCAAATATAATCTAAATATCAGCAGAAAATTTCCTAGAGAAATAAAAATACTTGAGTCCTCCAAAGAATGATCATTAGATTGACAGACGGCCGGAGACAATGGCGGGGGTCTGTTTCTTTTCTTAGAGGATACAGCACATGATGTTGGCTAAGGTGTGCTGCAAGAACTTAACCGGTACAGTGGCGCTAAACTCTGATATGTGAGACGAGGGAATTTGGTTGTATGAAGATAATAACCGAGGAGAATGGTGTTTGTGGTTTTTTAAGTGAGATGAATTTGGCTGTAATGAATTTTTGTTTTATGTTTGGTTTTTTACTAAATGAGTATTTGGTTCTGTGGTTTACACTTAAATGATGTTTAATGGACCGTTACAAATGGACCATGTGAATGTATTTAAATGAACTATTACAAAATAAGCATGCTACGAAATGAAGTACATAAAGACACTTTAATTTTCAGTTAGAAGGCTTTAAATGGCCTTTTTTATAGGCTTTTAATGCTAGCTGTATGTATGAACTTTCTCAAAGAAATAATCTTTTTTACTTAAAATTTTAAGACTTTTAAAAATAAAATGAGCTAAATGCTTTATAAAGTAGTAGAGATAGTGTTTGCGCTTTAAAGTCAATCTCTTAGCGTGCGGTTGGTTAGGTTAAACTGAGAAATTTCAAGATATTTGCATTTCAAATTTCTTTAAACATTGTGTTTGTTATCTCAAATAAACGAATTTTAAACTTCATAAATTGACAAAATGTGGCATACCCAAAGATGATTAGTGCATACCCAAAGATTTTAAAAAGTACACTACAAATTTACATGTGCACACAACACACCCTTTATAATACTGTAAAATGATTAGTGTATACCCAAAGATTTTAAAAAACCCGAAGAAATACAGAAAAATGAACTAAAAGCATAACTAGTAAAATATGAACAGATCGACGGTGTGTTGAAGGAGGAGGTCAATATATTTTATTCTTAGCCCAATAGTAGTATAAAGCTAATTACTTGTGGCATTGAATTTTGAATCTGTCCAGTGCCTTTAGCAAGCCCAGCTAACCAGAAATTATAAGTTTACACATAAAATATAGTGTTTTCCATATAATTTTGTCATTTGTGTTCTAGAAATATATGTTTCCAAAGTTTATCTATATCTATATCTATATATACTATATATAAAAAGTATGTCTTTTTTTTAATCTTGAAAAACTTGAATTAATGTTGTTTGACTAAATTGTTCGTAAGTACCCTTAATATACATATTATACTTTATCAATTCTAAACTTTGACAATTTTTTAAAAACACACTATATTAATTTTAACAAACATGCGCTTTGTATTTTAAAAAAACACACGTTTTGGCATCTTGGGTCCGACCACACAATCAGATTAAGATAGTATAAATTATTTGTCGAATTTATACTTTGGCGCTGTTGGGCGGTATTGTATAATTGCTTTAATACATGTTGTTTTCTAAGTACTCCAAGTTGACGTTAAATATAGTTTTTTAATGGTATATTATTCTCTTTCTAAAATAATAAAACAATACTAAGATTGGTTTCTTCTGTCTTTTTTGATAAGTAATTTATGTTTAACTTGTTAACAGTGATTAAAACCTACAAATTTAACATTATACGTTATTACAAAAAACTAGGAGAGTTGTATAGGTTGAAAAATAATATCAATATTTCACCGAAAACTAAACCATGGTTGCAAATAATATAGCCGCTATTTTAGGCGGGGAAGGTACCGTCTATGCGATTATCTCGGTTAGGCGAGGGATTAAATCGGTGTGGTATTTTTATATATATAATTTTAACATTTAAAAAATTTTATCCTCGTGATTTGCGCGATTCTAGCTAAATTTTTCTTCGATTTTGGCCGATTCTATCTAAGGTTGGGCTTATTTCTATCCGGCCATACGGAGTTGGCCGAATTTTGCGGATTTTATTTTTACTTATTTGACCGATGTATGCCCCTTATTTCGGCGGTTTTTTCTGTCACTTATTTTTCAGGTTATGTTGACAGATTTTTGATTCAAAACCGATTAATATGGCCGATTATAGTGACTTTCAAGGGGGTAATCCCCGCCTAGCGCCTTGGAGCGTTAATCGGACTGTATAGACCGATTTTGCATCACTGTTAAATATCACTAACCGAAAAATCCAACCCTAGTTTTTCCAACCCAAAAAACATAATTTATTAATTCATACTACGATTAGTGCATACCTTATATTTGAATTTCTAGTCCGTTTCATTGCCGACACTATTTTAGTATTCGGGTCCCCCCCAACACACCCAAACCACCAACAAGTAACTAGGTTGACCCAATAACCCGATATAAAGTTTTTGTCTCGAAGATACCCGTCTAGCATGAGGCTAAATCGAGTTCGGGGTCGATTTTTTGACCCATGCAATAATAAATGATTTGAACCCAAACACACAAGTAGGTATATATAAGGACGAAATCAATAATAGTATAGTAATAAGTATTCCTTGAGGATTATAGAAGATTACTTTTCTTCACATACAGTAAAAATCAAAAACCTTCCCGAAGTCGTATCCCGACGAACAGAGTATTCGAATTGAAATCGTTCAAGTTCGTGATCGGTGATCATTGACATGGATTTAAAGTCTTGATTTGGTTCCTAATTCATACTAATGGAAAACGCATTAAAACATTAAACACAAGTACAAAATTAAGACAATTAAAATTAAAGATAAAAAAACGATAACGAGAATCTAAAAAGCACGTCGATTTAAGCAAGTATATCAAAATTAAGCCCTACTAATGTTTTTTCATTTTTTATAAATCCTAAATGACTAAAATATTTTCAGAAAAAGAATTATATTTTTTTGAATTTTATTTTATTATTTATGAACAAAAACTAATTTATCTAAAAATACATTTTTAACAATATTAGACTAAATTTATAATTTTCTAAAAAAATTATGAAAAGTACTTGGCACAAATTCAGACTTATAGAAACAATAAAACGAGAAGATAATCTAACACAAATAAAGCAGTTTAATAAGCTAAATTGTCTAAAAAAGCTAGCTAAAACTGAAAAAGACAATTATGAATTTAATGATGCAAGTTATAAATGAAAAAAGTCCCAAGGGCAGTTGGTTAAGTGTGTGTGGTGTTGAGGCGTTTGTGTGCTAAGGGAGAGGTCACAGGTTCGAACCCTGTAACCTTTCTTTTTGGTTAAACATTTTTTTTATTCTTTTCTTTTAGAAAAAGCTATAAAACAAGTAAAAATAAGCAAGTTTAATTAAGAGACTTTTTATTGAAACTAAAAATAAGCTGAGAAAAAGCTGATAATGAATGCAATTACCTTCTAAGCTTATATGAAATTTGGCTAAAATTGTTTTGGACATTCAAGGACTTAATAAGCACTAAGCATCCTAATAGGCTGAAAATAAATCTCAACCTAAACCTAATGAGCACTACTGAGCAGGAATAAGCTAACAACATAAGCTGAAAAGCATTTAAAGGCATAAAATACAACAGACTTTTAAGACACTTTTAAAGGACTTATTACAGATTTTAAGCTAGATTTAAAACAAATTAAGCAATGGAAATAAACTAAAAGCTCAAAACATATTGAGTTTGATTACCACTGAACACATAGAAGCTGAAAATAAGAAAATTAGACAAGTAAATAAGCTAGAAAAGACTTGTGAAGAAGGCTGATTACACTAATATTTTTAGGTTTTTGGTTTTTTTTTGAAAACAAACTTGCAACTACGATTAAAAACTCAAAACTTACTTAAACAATGAAATCAGATTTAGATTATGACTAAAATGAACTTTTTGAAACTAAATTAAGCCAAATTAAGCTAGAACATAACCTAAAATTCCTATGCCGATATTATTTTGATAATTAGCATAGCTATTAAGCTATGCTGATGGATTTTGAAAACTAAATTTGGTTTAAAATGACTTATCTGTTTGTCACTTTCAAAAAAAACTCAAATGAGATAAACCAAAGCTAGAATGTTTTCAAAACAGTCTTCCTAGTGACAAATAGAGCCAAATTAATCATAAAATCCACACCTTATTTGCACATTAAAAATCTAAACTTAATAAGGCTTATTAGGAAACTGAAAGAATGACAGATCCAAAATTCTTATGAAATAAACTTGAAAACTAATATTAAACTTACTACACTTAATCCTAAGACTTATTATGAGCTTATTAAACCTAATCTAATGACCAAAATTGTGCCAAACACCCCTTTATTTCCTTAAAACCAAAAAGCAGATTATAAAAACTTGTAAATCATGAAAACAAATTTAGCATAATGTTTTTGAAAGACATTAAAGCAATAAGATCAGAAAATAAGGCACTTAACAAATAGCTAGAACAAAATGCTTATTTTTAGATTTCAGAGACTGATTTTATCAAAACTAAGAACTACTTAAATGCAATTGATGAAAAGCCTTAAACTAAATCAAATAGGCAACATTAAAACTGAATAAGCAATATTAGAAAAAGGTAAGCACAATTAAGCATTTTAAATAAGCCTATTGCATAAAATATGCTACAATTTGATATAGAGGGTCTAACCTTTGTTCTTTGCACAAAACAAGGACTGAATGCTCAAATAGAGCTAATCTACAAGCTAGCTTAATAATAAGTTCAGAATAAGCCCCCATAAGCCCTTCCATAATTGGCTTATCTTCCAAATGGCTTATTCAAAACCTTTTTTTAGAATTAGGAAATGATACCCCTTATTCAGTTAAGCTGTAGGTGAGCTTAACTGAATAAGTAACTACTTAAAAAAGCAGTGTGAGCTTAATGAGCTTATCAGGGCTTATTATCCAAACACAAACAACATAATCGCATATCAGAGGATTTTGAACATGAATTTGAAATAAAACTTAATTTTATTATTACTTGAAGAAGTTTACAGGACTGAAAAGGAAATACAATTTTAAAAGACAGAAAAGTAAAATAAGCACTAAATAAGCTGAAAAAGAAAAACCTACACTAATAAAATTAACCATACCTCACGAGATTTTTTTTTTTTTTTGCTTTTCACTGTGTGATCATCATCTCTATTTATAGTGATGTAAGGAAAGATCCAGTTCCTCAGGAGCGTCTTGAGCTTTTAACCCTAGCCATCCATATCAAACCGCCTCATTCTTCCAATCTAAACCCTTGGATAAAGGGATATAGGATCGCCAGCGGGCTATGTTTGCTGTCTGAGGTGTCAGGAGCTTATAGAATCGAAGAATGAGTGTGTGTGGGGTGTGTGTGGGATTTACGACTGTAGTGCTCTGTTTGGTGAGGTGAAAGTGAAAAAGAGGGAAAAACGAAGATCCACAGTAATTTTAACCTTTTTAACCCATGTTTATATAATGGGGTGTTGACTTGGACGGGGTAATATAGTGAATGGGATTGGGCTTTTTTTTGGGTTAGGATTTATGGATTTTGGCCATGGATTATATAAGGTTTAAGGTTTATAAGTATAACCCTTAATGGGCTGACCCGACCTATTAAAATGGGTACGGGTTGGCCCATTATGGATGTATACGCCTTTGGCTTTGATTTTTCGCGCTCATTCCATTCTCGTGCTTGGTTTTGTCCGTTTTGCTTCGTTTGTGTCCTTTTGTGCAATATCTATTTCCTGCAAGACACAATTTACAATACAAACGAATACAATGCCTTTTTTTGTATTTATTGGTCATTATTAGTCTTTTTAGCTCGTTTTATTAGGCAAAAGGTATGTGTATTTAAGCACATACCAAAATTACCCATACTAAGTTATTGTCGTGTCCCCCTAGACTAATTACTTAGAAAAGTAGCTAAGTCTTCATCTAAGGAGATTAAGAAATCACTAGTTTTGAAAAGCCTCCCGTTTAACCATTTTTATGCATTTATTATTATCATTCATACATATCATAACTTCACGGAACAAGAAACAATAAAAGAATAAATTCATCGTCCTTGATTTTTCACCCGCCCCAAACCAAGCTTAAAAACAAAATCATTGTTAAATACAAGTTAAGATGCAAACACTACTCATAAATGTTAATTGTGGATGCATAGATACTTTTCGCTCCATTATTCCTAAGTCCTCTAAAGATTTTATTCTTATTATTGGTGACAAATAAATTAAATCCTTATTAAAATAAATTAAACCCGGTTCAGACCATAATTAGTTCTGAAATCTGTTCTTATGAGACGATTATGGTGCGAATAAGGTCCGCATTAAGGTTCTAATTTCGCACGATTTAGGGGTTATCCTTTTTATTTCATCCGAAACAACTCAACTACGAGTCTAGAGACGGAGGCTTTATTTAGATAACCTCGGAGTCGTTTTTAGTCGATATTTGGCTGTTGTATTATTTTTATGCATTGCAACATTATTAATCGTTCGGTCCTCTTAAACAACTTCACAAATCGGTCTTGCGAGCCGACCATGGTGCAGGAGTCTTTATTTCGACTTCGCTGTGATTTCCTCGTCCTTTATAATGCTGCAAACATCAGCTGTGAGCCGCATGTGGCAACACATACTTTTTTAGTCTAGGATTATTATATGTGCTTTATTTTAGAGACATGTAACTTCGGTTGTGAGCCGACTATATTCAGTAAACTTGACAGCCCATAGTTTTATTATTATTATTATTACATCCACCCTTTAAACAACTACCACATCGGTTGTGAGCCGGCAAGAGGTAGTGGTCTTATTTCGGCTTTGGTTTATTACATAACTTATTATTATTATTAGCCAAATTTCAAGTCCTGCGGTCTTTTAACAACTGCACATCGTTTGTGTGCCCGACAAAGAGACATGCCTATTTAACCACAACACTGACAAAACCCTCGTTGTGTACCTTACCTTTCCCAGAATGGAATCTCTTCGAAGTGATTTTAAACTAAGAATCTCAAAAACTTAAGGCAAACTTTATTTATTAAACAGTTATATAACGTTTATTAAGATGATGGGTAGCAAAAAGGCACATTAACCTCTATGAGCCTTAAAGACGATACAATCTACTCTATGTTTAGCATCTAAACTTTTATAAAAACTCTTCATTTTTTGTTTCTTCGCCATATTTAAATGCTTTATTTATAAGATCCGGAATGCTATAGGTCTAATAAAACAAACTTAGCATATTTAAAGTCTATCATGGAAATTTGCAAACTCTAGGATCTTTATAAGCTAGAATTCGCGTTTTAAAGCTTCTTATATAAAAGACTAGCAAAAGCTTAATTTTATATAAGTTAAGGGGCAAGCTAGACCGCAACATGCTCGATAAAGTCAAAATTTATTCCTTAAAGAGGACAAAACTACGTGTCATAAAACACTTATTCTATTTTTGAAAAAATTTTAATTTTGGCATATTTTTGGTGGAAAAAAGTCAAAATTTATTCTTATTCTACCCAGCAGGAAAGTCAAAATTGTGATAAAACACTTGTTTTCTTTTTGAAAATTTTTAAATTTTTTCATTTTTTTGGTGTTTTTCAAAAATTTTGGTGATAAAAACGGGATTACGTGAAAACAACGACTATAGGCATAATCAAATCGAAGATCCCCTCTATACAAGACTAAACATTGTCCTCAATGTTTTACGAAGGGTCTCTACGTAAATCCTAAGCCGTTTATTGAATATGCTTAAAGATAAACGTTAGTCGATAAGATTTGGATATCGGATTCCCAAAATGAAGCTGAGGATGTGAAGCTCTTGTGATCGTAGGATAAAAAACCGCGAGCACGAGAGGCTTCAAAAATCCGAGCAATCCTGGACAATAAACAACAAAACATGAAACACGGAAATGGTAGAGGCGAGCCTCCTCACAACAACACACTTATTCATTACTACATATTACTACGGATAAGCATGGGTTGCCACCCACGAAGCGCTTATTTTTGTTAACCGAGTCTTGAGCCTGACTCGACCCCGAATTCATTGGTCTATGGGGAAGCAAGTGGAATATAAAATCACCATCGAACTTTTATTCAAGTGGTTTGGATAAACATTAAATTTCATGAAAGTTCCACTCCGATGAGATACATCCGGCATAAAAAATAATAAATGGAGATTCCGGGGTCAAAAATTGTGTCTTCACTCTCGAAGGAGAGAAGAAATGAAGAAGTCACCGGATAGGTGAAGAAGGGTAGAAAAACTCAAACGACACATGTGAAGTCAAGATCATGGTGATCCTCAAAGGGGAAAGTCACATGTGTCGGAGAAGGAATGTCCGGAAGGGGAGTGGTATCATCATGAAGCAATCTTTCTAGAAAAAGATTATCCCCTTCGGAGTTCAAGTAGTCACTATCAATACCCGGGGGTATTGATTCATTAGAAGCAAGAAATAAATCGATCTCCTCCATAAAAGGGTCACTATCCTCAACAGGGATATGAGATGGAGGGAAAGAATCGGTAGAATTAAGCTCTTCTGGAGGGTGAGGATATGAATTATCATAAAGCAACCTCTCAACAAGACGGATATCACCCTCCGGATCAAGGTTATCTTCATTAATTCCCGGTGGAATTAAATCGATATGAGCGAGTTCACCGGAGAACTGCTCGAGAATAGAATCAATCTTAGAAGAAGAAATGATCGAAGCATCAATCTTATCAGAAATGATTTCTTCATCAAAAAGAGGGTTCGGATAAATTTCGTTCGGAACGTCCTCATCAAAAAATGACTCGTCGTCACTAGAGGAAAAATCGTCGTCAGAATCAAAGAGAGGATTAGAAAAAGTTATAGAATCATCACAAACGGGCACATCACACTCACTTTCAATATCGGAAAAATCCTCGGACTCACTTGGGATTGGGACAAGATTCTCAACACTAGACTTTATTACTTCGTCCGATTCCGTTGCCGGAATAGTGTCAAGATGCTCATCCCCCATACTTAGAGAGTTATCGGGTTCCTCGGTTGGTAAATCGGGTGTGATTGCAATAATATACTCCTCGTCATCATCTAAGTAGAAGGCACGACGACTTCAACTCGGACTATTAATAAACTCTGCCAGCTCCTCACTTATATTTTGCACATCTTCAAGAAGTTTGTTAAGCAATTCTTGTACCTCCTCGGATTGAGCATGCTTAATTTCAAGAAATTTGTCCCAAGCTTGCATTAAAACCTTTGGCGTTTCTCTAAAAGATATACGATTAAATTTCTTTAAAAAGGTTTCTATAGAAATCATTAAGTCTTCTTTAGCTTGCAAAATTTCCACACTCGTTTCTTGAGGAGGTTGATGAATGACGGGAAACTGTGGGGGTTGGGATTGGTCAAAACCGAAAGAATTAGAATTATAGAAATTTTGGTTCATTGGTTGACACTGAAAATTTTCATGAGGACCCCCACAGTTATCACAACAAAGAAAACTTGGTGAATTTTGTTGATAATAATTATCACTAAAGATTTGATTGTAGCACGGTTCCTGCTCATAGACAAGCGGTACCCGTGTTGGACAATCAAACCCATAGTGAGAATCGTTCCCACATAACTCACACGAGTATGTCTCGTACTGGGGCTGTGGATCGGGTGTTTCATTATAAGAATAAGGATTTGGGTCATAGACAAACTCGTTTCCAGATCCTACACTGCTACAGCCCGGACAATTTCCACCATTAAACGGACCTCCACACCACGAGCAACCAAAATGGTTATACGAAGACATGTCGAAGAATTAAACGGATAAGAGGATAAAGAAGATAAGAATTAAATGAAGTAAGAGGATAAAGGAGAATATATATTTTTTTGAAAATTTTTATAAAGATAATGAAAATAAAAAAAAATATTTTTAATTTATTTAAAGAAAATAAAATGAAAATATTTTTGGTATTTTAAAATTTTAATGAAAGAAAATAAAATAGAAAAAGGAAAATATTTTTGGTTTTTATATTTTTTATAAGTACGAAAATAAACTTTCAAGACGAAAGGATCTCCAAGGCACTAACTACAAACACTTCGCGAAAATCGTACACCTCTCCCCGGCAACGGCGCCATTTTTGATAGTCGTATAAGTGTATAGTATTTCCCGTTTGATAAGAAAATTATTTTAGGAAAAATAATAGTCTATCTCCGAGTGTCGTGTCCACGGCGAGAGATGAATTTTTTATATTTTTATTAACTAGAACATAAACTTCAC
The DNA here is from genome assembly GCA_026074375.1 of Tanacetum coccineum. Classification (NCBI taxonomy): domain Eukaryota; kingdom Viridiplantae; phylum Streptophyta; class Magnoliopsida; order Asterales; family Asteraceae; genus Tanacetum; species Tanacetum coccineum. The sequence goes on along the minus strand of BQNB010032331.1, from coordinate 35,373 downwards.
GGGAAGGGGTCTTCAAGGGCACAACAAAACTTCAACTCGATAATCGTCTCACGGCCTCCCCGGCAGCGGCGCCAAAAATTGATGTAGCAATTTATATATATATATAATATAATATAGGTGAAAATAAACAAATCACTTTTAAAATCCAAAAAGCAATAAGTTTAAATTCACACTAAAAATTATATATCCGGAAGTATCGATTTCTCGCTTCGTTATCCACAAAGTTTAAAATCCCTGACCGGGTTGTTTGTCCCAACGAGGCCGCGAATTTGAAATCGAGTTTGGTTTGTGAACAATGCTTGAATGATCAAAGATTTGATTAGATTCTATTTCTACAATTAAAAATGCAAAAACAAATAAAGAAACCCTAAAACGAAAGCAATTTAAGTTAAAAACCTAAAACGTTAACGGGCATTAAAAACGCGACCTAAAAAAAGCTAAATTATCAAAATTAAATCCTAAATTGATTTTTTAAGTTTTAATTAACCTAAGTGTCTATTAAATGTAGTATAAGAATAACTACCTCTTAAAAATCGAAAGTGATTTGAGCTTAAAAACACGAAAAACGAAAACGGGATCAAAACCCGTTCTTTTTTATTTTTTTTTTAAAAAACCAAATTTTGAAATTTTAACCCTACGAAAACAAATTTATTTTTCCTAGGTCCTAAATGATAAAAGAATATTTTGAAAAAAAGAAATTTATTTTTTTGACTTTTATTTTATTTTTTATGAATTAAAAACTGATTAAATGAAATTAAATTATTAAAAATAGCAAACTTAATGAGAAAAATGTGAAAAAATTACAAAAAATACTTTGACTTATGCTGATTCTAGGAAAACTAATGTTTGATTGCCAGCTTATATGAATAAGCTGGGAAAAAGCAAAAAGGGCTTATAAGCTAAATGGGCTAAAAAGATTATATAATTAAACTAAGGGGAAACTTAACTAGATGGCCCTATTGGTGCCGCTGGTTAAGTGTGTGGGTTTGTGAGACTTGTGTGTGCTATAAGGGAGGTCCAGGGTTCGAATCCTTGGCCTCCCTTTTTGGAAATTTAAAAAAAAAACTTATAAAACCAACAAAGATAAGCAAATTATAAAAAGTAACTTTTTTGTAAATCTAAGAAATAAGCACAAAATAAGCTAAATAAGTTAAGAGTTTGTTTTTTTACACTAAGTCCGAAAAGGACATTGCTATGCTACTCTAGGGCCAAATTAAGCTAAGGCAAAACAAAAAAAAGCAAAAACAGATGAACTACTACACTTAATAAGCAAGTTAAGCAAAAATAAGCAATGGAAAGCAAATAAGCAAACTCAGATAAGCAATAAGCACCTTGGCCTAAATCTGCATACCCAACAAGCCTAAGAGTTACTTATTGGGCTTTAATTTTACGTACCAGATGGGATCTTATGCTTAATAGGTACAGGGGCTTTTGCTTTATCCAGGAGGCTATAAGATCAGCTAAAGAAAACAAAATTTGAATCTTAAATAAGCACTGAAAAAGTCAAAGGGAAAGTGCTGAATTACTCAGCTTATGCTGGTTTTTTAGAGTTTGAAAAGAGAAAAATGCTATTTTTAGATTAAAATTAGTGGTGCAAACAGAACCTTATGAAGTTTGGACCTTAAAACCGAAAAAATATGAATCTCAAAGAACAATTATCATCAATTAAAAATGAGTTTGAAATCAAGAATAAGCTAGAAAATAGATTTGAAAAAGCTAATTTTAAAAGAACAAGGCACTTAAGAAAATTTGACAGTTTTTGCCTTTAACAAAAGGTAACCTGAAGACAATTACACTACTCTATTTTGACACTAAAAAGGACACAAAAACAGTTCTTAAAACCTGGTTTTGAACACCTAACCAAATAAGCAATTATAGAAACTGTTTTGAACTAACAGTTTTGAAGGCCAATTAGGAAAACTCAAAAACAAACTTTTAAAACTAAAAAACTTTCAAAACAGATTAAAAAGACTTAAAAACAGCTTGCCAAAAGTGGCCAAATGACCCAAAAGATTTTTTTGAACCAATATGACCCACTTTTCCCTTTATGCCAAACACCCCTTTAAACTTTTGGAATACAAATTTTAAACTGCTGTAAACAAAGATTTAGCATGGAAAACTTAAAACACATATAACTAAGGATTTAAAGTTAAGCAACTAATAATTAAGCAAAAAATCAATAACACTTAAATAGGACAGATAAGCAATAAAGCAAGCAAAAGGCAAAAATGGACAGATTTGAAGAGAAACTTAAATAAATAACATCAAAGCAATAAATAAAGACACATAAGCATATAGTAACTTAAACAAGCATAAAGAAGCAGGAAATAAATGTAAATAAGCACTGCCACAGTAAATTAAGCAAAATATGAAAAAGAGAACTTAAAAGAGTCCAAAGCTTATGGCAAGGAACTAAGATCTCAACCAGCTTAAAAACCCACATCTATTATACTTCCCAAAGAAGTTCTAGACCAAGGCCATCCAAAATATACCTTGCTACATTGCTTTCTTTAATAGTTTTTGATTTTTTAATGATTTTTTTATTTTTTGACAGACAATTAAACACACTTTAATATAAGCCTTTCAAAAAATTGACTTGAAATGCATATACCAAAGGCTTATAAAATGTATTTAAGACAATTAAGTAAATGACAATTAATTTAAAGGAATTATACTTAAATTTGCTTAACTTGAAAAAAAAGGATTACACGGCTGAAATTAAAATGAACAATTATAGTAAATGACAATGTATCAAAAGGACAGTATTAAAAATGGTACAAATTGTTAATATAAGATTGGACTTAACAAATTCGACAAAAACTAATGAAATACAATATCCTATATTTATACTAAGTACTAGGTCTTGAGTCATCTCTTGCTATGTTTCTTCTGAGAGAGAGTCCAAGGAGTGTGTTTGTTGTGTGAGTATAAGCCCAAAGTGATCTCAGCCCTTAATTTTTCTTTGCCCCTAAGTCAAACGATCTTGTCCATTGATTTCTTGTCTTTTTCACCAAAAAAAATGGTATTGTTTAGGATTGCCAAGGTGGCAATGGCTTCTAGTGATGTGGGGTGAGGGTTTTGGCTGTATGTTGCAGAGGTGTAAGGCAAAAAGACAATGAATAATGTTAATGGAGGCTTTGGCAGGAATGGGTGGGTTTAATCTGTTTATATCTGGTGCAGTGTAAGAGTTTGAAGAAATGGCAAAATTGGTCCTCCATTTTGTATGTGTTGATTGCAAGACAAGTCCTTTGTGGTGATTTTAGTTTAAAGGACTTGTCAACATTGGTCCCTCATGTTATATGAATGATTTGCACATTTAGTCCTTTGTGGGATAAATGGTTTAGGGGATATGGCAATTTCAGTCCTCCATTTTGTAGGGTTTGTTTGCAAAGTTAGTCCTTTTAGGACTAATGGAGGTTAAGGGTTAAGGGTTAAGAGCCTAACATTTGTTAAGTGCAATTTTGGGCTTATGTATTTTGTCATGGGCTGGTTTAATTATACAAAAGGGTATTGGGCCTTTGGTCTTCATAATGACTAAATAGGTTGACCCGGCCCATTAGATGGGTACGGGTGGGCCCATTTATTATTTCTTTGATTTTGGCTTTGACTTGACTTTGACCTTTTCCAAGGGTTGACCTGTGACTTTGTCTTTTTCCCGCTCTTCATTCCGTGCTTGGTTTTGTTTGTTTTGGCTTCGTTTTTTGTCCTTTTGTCAGATATCCTTTTCCTGCACAGTCTAAATGAAAACATACAAATACAATGTATTTTTGGTATGTTTTTGGTCATTTAAGTCTGATTTTAAAGGTCAAAGGTATGTGTATTTAAGCACATACCAAGGTTCCTCGAGGATTGGTTCACTTCCCAGTGGTCACGGTATGATCCATAATGAGTTATCTAACTCTGCGAAGATAGATTTATCAAAGGGATAGTCTGGTGGTGGTGTAGTTGACCTAACTGGTGATGAAGATCCTACTGATGAAGATGGAGATATTGGAATGGGTGATTCAACAGGAGTCTCAATGTCTTTAGGTGGTGAAATCTCCTCAGGAGGAAATAAATCTCGAGAATCAAACATTGGTGATAGTGATAACACTGGAGATGGAGACACAATAGTTTGTAGAGTAACAGGAGCTTGAAGTGGAGGAATAGGTAATTCATTATTAGTAGCATCATATGCTTGGATGATTTCCAGATACGGATCATCATGTAAAGGTGAGAAGACTAGTGTGGCCAAAAGATACTTAGTTAAATCATTTGAAGAGTCAGGAGAAGTGTTTCCCGGTGTGGCTGGGAAATAGTCTGGAACATTTGTAGAGGAAAAAGCATCCTCAATATCAGAATCGGATGGGACGATAATAGGGTGGTTGGATGAAGACATAACTGTGTAACAACCCAGTGTAAATAACATAAGTTATTTATATAATAGTATAGTAGTTATGTATCTTTACATACTATTCAGGAAATGCAGTGGCACGAAGGACTTTCTTGGCGAGAAGAAGAAAAGCAGCTTAGAGTTAAAGTTTTAACTCTGTTCTCTATAACCATGGCGCTGATTAACCAAAATCTGTAACACTCCACCATATTAAATATTAGTTGCGGAAGCTATCGGGTGTTTACTTCATTAGTACAATATGTCATAATCATAGAAAAAGTATCATAAAGAGAACATTTTTAGAAATTTAAGTTTTTCATTTATTTATTCATTCAGAGTTTTTACAAAGGATGTTCCCTAAATCTTAGAACATAAAGTGAAGGATAACATTTTAGCAATCTTCATGTTCGCTGCCACTCAGTGCCATAGTTTGCTCAATTTCCTAAGAATAAAATGCTAAAAAGGTCAACAAAATGGTTGATTGAAAATTCATTGGTTTATGATAAATAGTGTGAATTCATGTAATCATGGGATTAGTGGGTTACGGTTGTTATACACCCAAAAATAGTGATATTGCAATGAGTATAAATTATTATAGGATAAAAATAGTATAATAGTGTATTATTGCGGTCTAAGTATGGCACACAAAACTGACTTGTATATATATATATTCAAATAAGGATATATATAATGATAATAGCCCCCGAGTTTAGGTAATTTTCCATATTACAATGAGATTCCAATATAGTGCGTTTGGTTATCTATCGGCTAATCACAGAACCATGATTCGTCATTCCCGATAGATATATCCACAAATATTACGCGTTCACTCATCAAGTGATTAATGGTCCATGATCAGTATTTATCAAGATAGATACTCATTTGGAAATCACTTTTATTCTTAGTTTTGCATGTATCCCCCTAACGTGTTTATGAAAACATTCAAGAGATTTAATGTAAGGTATAAACTCACCTTAACAGGGGAAATCTGATTGATGGCAAAAGTATATCAAGAGAAATGCGTCCGTATGGTAGTACGATGTTATCTACCCGGGCGGGGAAGTTTAGTATATCAAGTGAAAGTAACAGCCTCGTCACGCAACCTGAGGTAATTGTAAGTCTTAGTGTGATGGTTATTTGTTTGTCTAAACTTCATAAAGTTTAACGTATAGATTGTACTTTAATTCCATGGGAATATTCGCATTCTTGTTAGGGCTATCTTAATCCAGAGGACACGTAGTGTTGGTTTGAGGAGCCACGGGCACTTTAAATCCATAAACCACAAATACTCGTCAAAACAAATTCACAATGGAACCACTCTCATGATTACTCCCTAGTATCTGCATACGATAAGATTTTAAGTTCTTCAAGTAGTTGATGATAAGTTACGTTAAATATATAACGTAATTGATTTATAATGCGTCGATCGGTGATTAATAATGACAAATGTGTCGGGTTTTAATAAAATCGAGTCTTATGACATTAATATATATTTTTATAATTTGTATACATAATATTTATTTAATATTTTTTAAGTTTGTAAAAATGGCAATATATTGCCTTGATTTATATACTTTTTCATGTTTAGTCCTTTATTTTTAAAGTATGATTTGATTCAAAACCTTAACTTTAAAACTTGGCAAAACAGGCCTCTTGTGTATACTTTTAATAAAATGACAAAAATGGCCCGTGTAGTTATTAATTTCCATAAGTTATATATATATACCTTAGCATGAAAAACATTTGCAAAAATTTGTCCAATATCTATAACTAAGGTATTTTTCAATATAGAAAGTGATTTGCAGGTTACTAGTTTATCATATAAAGCTAAAATAAGTTAAGTCCCATATTGCTTTTACAAGTGGATTGCTTATTGAAAATGGTTTACGAGCTTTATATGACCATAAAATGGGTCGTTGGGTTCGAAATATTAATCCAATGGGTTTAAGCTTTTAAGACTTGGTAAAATGTTTATAGAAATGATTAATAAGCTTATTGGGATAGCTTATAACAACAGCTTATGAGTTTAGCTTATGGATTAAAAGAAAACTAATAATTAGGGTTTCATTAGGCTCGTTTGGTTTTAGAAATGGAACACGCATAGGTTTTTAGCTCTAATATTTTAACAAGAGTAAAAACTTGATTATAAGGACCTTATTAAAGATTTAAAACAGAAAACAAGCTTATAGAACCTGGATTTGGCTTATGGCTTTTGAAAATAGGTCGAAGTGGTGGTTTTGTACTCGCATGCTTAGTAACGACTTGCAAGGCTTTGTTTCTTGGTTTCTTGGCTTCGTTTCTGACCTTGTGGATTCTATTGATTCTCCTTGATCAGCTTAGAACTCCATTTGAGTTTGAGATATGAAATTTGAGGTGTTGTGATTAAAGTGAGTGGGGGGTACGCCTATTTATAGGGTCGATACCATTTAATGCAAAGGTAAACTAGGATTAATAGTTCAATGGATAATAAGGAGTGACTAAGGGATGCTAGATGATGAGTCTTGAGGTCTAGAATTGTAGCATTGCAAGGTGGTGAGGTTGTGGGAGGCTTATGTGGCCTCGGGGTGGAATATGAACAACATAGGAGGTGGTTTTGGCTTGTTGGTGGACAAGAGTTTTAATGGGAGGTTCTTGTAAGCTACTTGGGTGGCTGCTTGGTGAGTAATAGAGGTGCTTGAGGTGCTAGGTTGGTAGCTTAGGAGTAAAAATGGGTCAAAATGGAAAGAAAATGGTGTCGGGTTGGTTTTTCTTTCGGGTTAGGGTTTAGGGTTTTAAAACATGGATTAGGGTTGGGATTTAAGGGTAGTTTAAGGTTTAGTTTAGTGTTAGGATTGCAGTTTAGGGCTTAGGTTTTAGGTTTGAGGGCTTAGTATAGGTTTAGGATTTTAGTTTGTTGTTCAATGTGAAATTAGGGTTTAGGTTTTTTTAGGGTTTAGTGTTTTTAAATTAGGGGGGTTTTAGGTATGAATTTGGGTTTATGGTTTAAGGTTTAAGAAGTCTTGCATAAGTTTGCTGTTCCTTGTGTCTTACATGTGGTGTAAAGTTTAAACTTGGTGTAGGTGCATAAATGCATTATTTGGTTTTTAGGCTTTTATTGACTTGTACATTTCGATCTTAAATGAGTTGTACATTGGGGACTCCTTTGATGAGGACAAATATAATTCAAATATTATGCATTGATACCTTGTACACATGCTTTTATAGGCTTGTACATTGATTTTTTATGTATACATTACATATAATTTGGGTTTTGGTTTAACGTTCATCGATTTATGCTTGTTTTGATATAACGTTTTGAAAAGTACGTTAAATAGATAATGTACTTAGTAAAAATGATATTAGGATATAGACTTGACATATTATGATGTTTACATGATATAAACATAGGTATAGATGGCATAATTAGGTTGCGTAAGCTCGTTTATTTTAAAGATGCAAGTTACGTTGCATAAGGAGCAAAAAAAAATTCCTTGTACAAAGATGGTATATTACAGGGGAATCTGTGCAATGGGGAAAAGCAAGAAGAAACCCCACAAACCTAAATCTGAAGACACCAACAAAGAAAAACTCTATCTTTTGCACATGGATCTTTGTGGACCAATTCGTGTCGTAAGTGTTAATGGAAAGACGTACATCCTCGTCATTGTTGATGATTACTCTCGATTTACATGTGTTAAGTGCTTAAGGCCAAATGATGAAGCTCCAGATTTTATCATTAAGTTTCTCAAGATGATCCAAGTGCGGCTTAAAGTACCTGTCCGACGCATCAGAACAGATAATGGAACTGAATTTGTTAATCAAACTTTGCGTGAATATTATAAGAAGGTTGGCATCTCTCATGAAACATCTGTTGCTCTCTCTCCACAGCAAAATGGTGTCGTTGAAAGACGGAATCGTACGTTAATTGAAGCTGCCCACACAATGTTGATCTATGCAAAAGCAGTTGCTACCGCATGTTACACCTAAAATCGTTCCATCGTACGTCTTCGTTACAGAAAAACACCATATGAGCTTTTACATGATAAACCTACTGACTTATCATTCTTAAATGTATTTGGTGCACTCTAATATCTAACAAATGATAGAGATAACTTGGGTAAGTTACAACCAAAACCTGATATTGGTATTTTCATTGGCTATGCACTCACAAAGAAAGCATTTAGAATTTACATCCAACGTACCAGACGAATTATCGAAACAATTCATGTAGACTTCGATGAGCTGACTGCAATGGCTTCTGAACACAGCAGTTCAGGACCCGCACTTCATGAAATGACTTATGTAACAATCAGTTCAGGACTCATACCAAACCCTCCTCCTTCAACACCATTTATACCACCTTCAAGAAGTGATTAGGATCTTTTATTTCAACCGTTGTTTGATGAATTACGCACTCCTCCACCTAGTGTTGATCACCCAGCCCCTGAAGTAATTGCTTAAATTGTTGACGTAGTTGCTCTAGAACCCACTGCATCAATCGGTTCACCTTCCTCAACAACAGTTGACCAAGATGTACCATCACCTAGTAACTCTCAAACAACACCTGAAACTCAATCTCCTATCATTCTTAACGATGTTGAAGAAGACAATCATGACTTAGATGTTGCACACATGAATAATGATCCGTACTTTGGTATTCCAATTCCAGAAGTTCCTTCTGATCAATCTTCATCAATGGATACTAGTCATACAATTGTGCATCTCGATCACCAAATTTCTAAACACTATAGCAAATGGACTAAGGATCATCCACATAAAAATATAATCGGTAAACTCGATAGACCAATTTCCACAAGGCTGCAATTACATGAGCAAGCTCTTTTCTGTTACTACGTTGCTTTTCTTACTGCTGTTGAACCCAAAAGATATAAAGATGCTTTGACTTAATCCTGCTGGATCGAAGCAATGCAAGAAGAACTCAATGAGTTTGAATGCCTTGGAGTATGGGAACTCATACCCCGACCATATAAAGTTATGGTTATTACTTTGAAGTGGATCTACAAAGTGAAGCTAGACGAAATGGGAGGTATTCTAAAAAATAAAGCTCGGTTAGTGGCTCATGGTTACTGTCACGAAGAGGGAATTGATTTTGAAGAGTCTTTTGCTCCGGTTGCAAGATTAAAGGCTATAAGGATTTTTCTCGCGTTTGGCGCTCACATGAACATGGTCGTCTACCAAATGGATGTAAAGACTGCATTTCTGAATGGTAATCTGCGGTAAGAGGTTTATGTTAGCCAGCCGGACGGGTTTGTGGATCCAGATAACACTAATCACGTGTACAAGCTAAAGAAAGCTCTTTATGGGTTGAAACAAGCTTCACGCGCGTGGTATGATATGTTGTCTTCATTCCTGCTATCCCAAGACTTCTCCAAAGGCTTAGTGGATCCTACTCTTTTTATCCGCATAGAAGGCAAGGAATTACTTCTGGTACAAATATATGTCGATGATATTATCTTTGTTGCATCTACACCTGAACTTTGTGACTTATTTGCTAAAATAATGTGTTCAAAATTTAAGATGTCAATGATGGGAAAAATCTCATTTTTCTTAGGACTACAGATTTCTCAAAGTCCCAAAGGCATCTTTACTAACCAATCAAAATATGCCCTTGAATCTTTAGATAAATACGGTTTTGACACTTGTGACCCAGTGGATACTCCCATGGTGGAGAAATCCAAACTAGATGAGGATAAAGAAGGGAAAGCCGTTGATCCGTCACACTGTCGTGGTATGATTGGCACCCTCCTTTATCTCATAGCTAGTAGACCTGATCTATAATTTGCTATATGTATGTGTGCCCGATATTAGGCTTGGCCTACCGAAAAGCTCTTACATGTAGTCAAAAGGATCTTTCGGTATCTAAGAGGAATTGTCAATCGGGGACTATGGTATCCGAAGGATTCTTTGATTGCTCTAACAACATTTGCAGATGCGGATCATGCTGGTTGTCAAGATATACGATGTAGCACATATGGTAGTATGCAATTCTTAGGAGATAGACTTGTTATCTGGTCATCAAAAAGGCAGAAAAGCACTGTGATATCCAGTACGGAAGCTGAATATATTGCTATGTCTGGATGTTGTGCTCAAATCCTTTGCATGAGATCACAGCTTACCGACTATGGCCTTCGATTCAATAAAATTCTAATGTAATGTGATAACAAAAGCGCTATTGCCTTATGCTGGAACAATGTTCAACATTCTAGGTCGAAGCATATAGACATCAGATTTCACTTTATCAAGGAGCATGTTAAGAATGGGGTGATCGAACTTTATTTTGTATATACGGAGTATCAACTAGCAGGCATCTTCACAAAAGCCCTTACAAGAGAAAGAATTGAATTTCTTATCAACAAGCTAGGAATGCGAAGTTTTACGCCGGAGACTCTGAAACACTTGGCAGATAAAGTTGATAAATAGTGGTGGTACCTATTCACATATCATGTACCATATATATATATATATATGTTAAAACTATAAAAACAAAATACAAAAATATAAAATTCATAAAATCAAAGAAAAAAATTAAAAAATGAGAAAAATATAAAAAGAGGTAATAATGGTATGTCTTCTGAAAATTGATAACATTTACGGTCTTAGAAATGTCATTTAATAATGATACAAGGCTGTAAATGAAGTTTGAGCAGAAGTTCAAAAGTTTTTCAAAACATGCCAAAAATGGCTTGCTATTATTTCAGATAGCAACCCGGTCATAATCTTTAAGGCAAGTATTTCAAAAAGAAAACTTGACCTTATAACGGGAATTTATTCTCAGTCATGGTTTACTTTATGACCATGCAAAGGCTTGTGATTACTTTGCATCACAACCCGTGCTTCCTATATTACCATACGTGTACGTGTCAGTGTGCATATGTGTTAAAATAAGAAAAATCTTATTTTGGTGTTTGTTTTTCAAAGATATAACATTGCTTCATCAAAAAATGCTTTTTCTAAGACATTTGACTTCTCAAACAACGACTATAACTCTTTTAATAGAAAACGAGTCATTGTTTGAGGGGGAGAAAATGTCAAATATCTTCTTTAAAATAATAATGAGTTTCAATGGAAAAAGGTTTTAAACAATAACGGAATATCATTGTGCTTAGCTTACGTGTGCCTTATATGTTATGTGTTTATGCCTTTAGGGAGTTAAGTGTGAATTAAGAGGTTAAGTATGCTAGTTAAAAAACATTAGGGACTAGTTGTGCCAATTGTTAAACTATGATTGCCTAATTAATCTTATAAGTGTAAATTAAAGGGTTAAGTAACTTGGGGGGTTGAATGTGTACAAAACAATAATTGTTTCATAACACCACTCAACCCTCTCGTCACTTACACACATAAACACACACTTAAGAAAATATCTTTCCCTCCCTCACCAATATTCGATCGTCATCACCTTCATTTCCATCTCTTGTTATTTTTGCTTCAAAGGTATAACTACAAACTCATTCTACACGTCATATACATCTCAAACCTTGAAGGAATTTTTTGATTTCACCATTTTTGAACTCGAAGAACCCTAATTTTCAAATTAAAGTTTCAAAAATTAAAAGTGTTCAAATCTTCAAATTGATTGAGGGGTTTTGATGCCATTGGTGTGTAGACACCTTGTTTAAAGCAGTTTTATATGGGCTTAAAATTTGACTCAGTTATGTTCGATTCATTGCTCGAATATTTGGGTTTTTGGGTTTTAATGTTTGTTGCTAGTGGGTAATGTATTGGGAATATAGTCTATGATCACTTAAATGTATTTGAATGACTAAATATGCATTAGTATGTATAATATTGTCAAAATGTTTATGTTCTTGCTCAATTTACTTGTGTACGCTTTTTCATTGATTACTTGTGTAGTGATTCCAAGTTTAAGTGCTTTTACATGTTGCTTACACTATAACAAATATTATAAATGAATAAGCCATGTGAAATAAGTCATGATTGTGAATCTTGATGAGTACCCGATCTAGTCGTGTTCCTTAATGAACCCGATCTAGTAAAAAAACCTTGAAGGACCCGAACTAGTCACATCCCTTTATGAACCGATCTAGTCGTTATGTTAAAGGACCCGAACTAGTCACACCCCTTTGTGAATCGATCTAGTCGTGATGTTAAAGGACCGATCTAGTCAGAACCCTTGGAAACGATCTAGTCTAATTCATTTGGGAACCGATCTAGTTTAAATCCTTTGGAACCGATCTAGTTTAAATCCTTTAGGAACCGATCTAGTTTAAATCATTTGGGAACCGATCTAGTTTAAATCCTTTGGGAGCCGATCTAGTTTTGCTTTAAAATGGGAACCGAACTAGTTGATTTAGGTTGAGGAACCGATCTAGTTTTTCCTTAAAGGGGAACCGATCTAGATGATTTGTTTGAGGACCCGATCTAGTGAAATCTTCAAGAAACCAATCTATTATATTTAGACCAAACACACTTAAGATCAAAATTCCAATTTGAAGGTAAATTAAAAATTAACTTAGCATGCTAATTAAAAATTGATTAATTATGCTATCTAAATAAGTTAAAATAGGCTTAAACACAAGATAAAATCAAGGTTAACTAAAACACGACTTAGGTTATCTAATTTCTTTACTAGTTAGAAAAACTACGATTCCTAAATTGTAAAAGAAGTTGCTTTAATTCTTTAAACACATAAGTCTATCTAAGTTGCCATTCAGAGGAATATATCTTTTCAAGTGCTAAAAGTCTTAAAGGTCCTAATTTTCACATCATGATGAAAAATAAAACATTCACATAAAAGGTCTATATAGTTATATATAAACTTGGTTATATATAAAAACTGTATTGATTCTTTCTTAAGTAGAACCATGGATACCACAAGAGCTAAACATATTGCATTGGATGTCACTTTAGTTGCTCATGCCAACCGACTCAAGATTGGCAAAAGTAATCTTCGACTAAGCTCAGACCTCAACTCCAAAGAAGCAACTCTTCAAGTGGTTTATGATGTTTTGAAACTCACTCCCTTTTACAAGGCATTCCAGATCACAGCGGATGTTCCAAAAATTTACATGCAAGAGTTTTGGGCCACTGCAACAGTTCATCATCACTCGATTCATTTCAAGATAAAAAATAAGAAACATATTGTAAATCTTGAGTACTTCAAAGAAATGCTTCAAATATGCCCTAAACTCCCTAATCATCAATTTGAGGAACTACCCTTTGAAGAGGCAATTCTCACATTTCTTAGAGATCTTGGTCATAGTGGAGAGATAAAAATGATCACCGATGTCAATGTCAACAAGCTGCATCAACCCTGGAGATCATTTGCTGCAGTTATCAACAAGTGTCTGAGTGGTAAAAGTACCGGTTATGACAGTCTTCGACTATCTTAAGCTCAAATCCTATGGGGCATGTACCATAAGAAGAACGTAGAATATGCCTACCTTCTGTAAGAAGATTTCATTTATCAAGTAGAGAACAAGAATGTCAAGAAGAGTAATGAGATGTACTACCCTCGCTTCACCAAGGTCATTGTTAACTTCTTCATGACTAAGGATCAATCAATTCCAAGACGGAACAGTGTAAATTGGCACTATGTCAGGGATGACCACATGTTCACCACAATCAAGGTTGTCTCTAGGCATGAAGACACACAGTTGTATGGTGCCATTTTGCGTAATGAATTGATGAATGAAGACATCAGAAACTTCGAATCCTACAAAGAGTACTATGTCATTGCTTTAAGAGCTGAACCTCCAAAGATAAAAGCAAGTGTCAAGAAGAAGCAAGTTGGATCTAACAAGATAAAGACACCTCCAACTACTAAAGGAAAAAGACTCAAGACTTCAGCAAAGGTAGCTAAACCTGCCAAGAAGAAGCAACCCACAAAGACGTCTAAAGATAAAGGTCTAACGGTGCTATCTGAGGTTACGCTAACAGAAGTTGAACAAATGAAGCTAGCCACAAAAAGAAGTCTGATAGAAACTCACAACTCTCATGCCAGCGGCTCAGGTGCAGATGAAGGAACTGGTAGTATACCAGGGGTTCCTGATGTACTGACATATGGATCAGATGATGAGCAAATCTCTTGGAAGTCCAGTGAAGAGGAGGATGATGATGAAGTAACCTTGAATGATGATGATGATTACAATGATGATGATGATGACAATGATGATGATGGTAACAATGATGATGATGATGACGATGTTGATAATCAAGATGCTAAAAATCAAGATGATAATGATGAGCAAACAGATTCAGATAACGATGGTGATAACTTTGTTCATCCCAAGTTTTCCACTCATCATGAAGAAGATAAAGAAGAAGATAGCTTTGATCCTTGGGTTCAAACACCTTCCCATGTTGAATCCACTGATGATAAAGACAGTGATGAAGAAATTCAAGATGCAAATGTTGAGGGAGATAAGTTGAATGAAGAAGAGACAAATGAAGAAGTAGAAGTGGATGCATTATACAGGGATGTGAACGTTAATATGGAGGGAAGAGATACTTAAATTGACAGATGCTCCACGCACTATCGTTCAAACTATTCAAGTAATAGAAGACACTCATGTGATCATAACTCCAGTCAATCCAGAAGGTCAACAACAAAGTTCTTCTGTATCATCTGGCTTCGTTTCAAACATGCTCAACCCTAATCCAGACACAGGAATTGACTCTTTATTTAATCTAAACATTGAGTCAACTTCACTAGTAGATGCTCTGGTTACTACTTTTCTTGAGCCACCTCTGTTATCTGCAACAACTCTTCCTCCACCACCCACTCCTCTCATCACATATCTGCAACTGTGACATCTGTCAATTTTGAGGTCAGTAACCGAAAGCAAACGTATGTTAATTAACTCTTTAAATTATTCGTGGAGTCGTTTTTATGTGGCCATACTATTTTTAGCGTTTTAGGAACCCTAGTTACGCGAACGCACCTTTGACCTAACGATCCTAGTTAACGGTCCTAACGACCAATGATATGCTCAAACAACATTGTAATAATTTCAAAACACATGGGAAAACATAAATTAATAAAATCACAAACTATCTCAAAATTTACGTTTTTACGGCTTTTTTACGTATTTACCGAATGTGCACAAATTTTGCAATTTAGCCTACACCTTTTATTTAACACTTACACTACCAAATACTTAATAAATTATGCATACAATATGAAGATAAGTTCAGCTCCATGTGAGACACCACCCTAAGTAACCACTTAAAACCTTGCTTATTGCTTTTCTATCTTACTACCCATCCCATCTCACTTTTTTTCATATCCAAAACCACTAACTCTTACAACCACCTTATTCTTAACATGCAAAACCACTCTCTACCTCATTTCTATCACTAAATCTCAGATCATACTCCCTCTCTTCTCTCTCTAAAAACACCAACCACAAGGAGAAAACATAAGAAACAATCAAGATTTTTAAGGGTTTGAATCAAGAACAACAATGTTTAAGGGGTATCTAGATAGATTGGGTTAAGAATCTTGAATCAAGAGGTCATATAAGGGTTCTACCAAGATACTAAATCATCTCAGCACCTAATCATCACTCTCATCATTCACTAATCAAGGTACAAACGTTGGTGCAAGATAACTTGTGTTGTTCTTGCACCAAGAGAGCTATTTCTTTCATTCTTGCACTTGAATCTTGCATAAGCTTTTTGTCAAATTAAATAACAATAAATCTTTAATCTAAGAGATTTTTCCAGCACTAAAATGATGTTAAAAAGGGTACCAACACTTGGTGTGGTCGTTTTTGAGTTAAAATGGTTTGATAAATGCATGCAAAGTTAGAGTAAAATGAACATAGTGGGCTGATTGAAAAATTGTTCTTCACTAAAATAGGTGTAACTCACTCAATTTTTCGAGTTATGGCTACCTTTTTTTTTGTAAATTAACTTCAATGAGTCCTCTACAACATTTTAGTTTTGTCAAAAACCTGTAAAGGCACATAGTATTTTTGAAAAAATTATGCAAGATTGGTGTGCAGAAAGTTAACAAAATTGGCAGATTTGACTTTCAGTTTTGCAAGACCCATAAAATCTTTATAAATTAATCTTTTCTTTTCAAACCACCTCTGAAAGTTCAGTATATTTATGTATTATCTTGATATGATTGGATTTTAGTGATTAGAATTTATAATATGGACAAAACATAGGATATTGTAAGGAATAAAGACTGAAAATGCATGCTGATCCAAAACTTTTATCCACTTTAAGTCACCATAAAGCTGTTATACTTGCATAAGAGGGACCCACAACACTACTAAATCTTGTATATGAATGTTGGCTTTGAAATCCCCGAGAAAATTTTGAAATATGAATCTTTTTGGACACATTTGACATTCAATCATGTAGAGTACGCATTGGGACTGTTTTGGACTAAAATTTTTATCTAACTTGTTTAGACCACAAATCAATATTGGGAACACTTTCATAGCAAAAAATTGATTTAAAACTAGTTTAATATGTTAATAAAATATTTTATTAACATTGTGATTAGAAAGTGCTCAAGTTACTAAAACGCAAAAAGTGGGCTGAATTGGAGTAGTTTTGAAAGTTTGGACAATTTGTGTGGGCTAAGCATTATAAAAATTGTTTCTATTGCTATGAGACACACTAAACAACTGGTAGTATTATTTATTAAAAGGGCTAAAACCAGAAATTACTTTTATTTGGTCAATCAACCTTTTGAAACAATGCGATACCGGGTCAATTTGTGGTTTTATGAGAAATATTGACATGCGAACCTTGGTCATAAAATGTGAACATAAAACTTATACAATAAGCAATTATAACATCCGAGCATATCGATTAGGATCTAATTAGGTATATTTATTTACCTTAGGTCTCAGGTAGAAGGGTGCGCGTTCGTTTGGGTTGCCTACTTGTTATGATTTGTCTTGAAGTCAACGATTGACTTAACTTTTGAGGTGTGTTTCTCACATTCTCCCTTTTACATGTTTTAAATGTTTTAGGGTAGAAAGCATGATGTGTCATTTGTTATGAAATTACTTTTAAGTACTTAATCTTTTGAGCACATTTGAACTTGAACTTGTTTTGAACGTATAGAACTTGATTTGAACTTGTTAAACTTTGGAAACATGTTAAACTTTGAAATTTGAACTTGATATGTATGTTGTTTGATGCTTGGAACCCGCCACTACTTTTAACTCATTATCCCCCTCATCGGGATTGAGACGTTAGTACTTATGGATAGAGCTATTAGGAGATTAGCCCCTCCTCACTCCCTGCACAAGGGTGCATAGTACTAAGTGTTTGTGCCACACTATACAACTGGAACTTGATTGGATGTTTGGAATGGTTAGGCTAAATACGTTTAAGTAGTGCCTCGCATAAATTCTATAGCATACATTTATATTGATTTATATTATGTTACTTAGAGTAACGAAAACTATCTTTGGAAATTTGAATCAGCTTGGATTAACGTCTTGTTTTGGCAACTTGATATTGAATTGGGAACTATGTTTGGACATCTACTCATTCCTTTCAAACTACATTTCTGGTGTACATAATCTTGAGAGCTCACCAACTATTTTGATAGTTGACCATTTTTATCATGCTTTTCAGGTGACATTCCTAAGGTGGAAACTTAGTGTGATTGCATTTGAAAATGTTCAAGATGTCTATTTTCTTCCAAGTTATTGTCTTTTGGGGTGATCCATGTTCGGAAGAAAAACAAAAATGTTGACTTTTGTACTTTTAAACTTGTACTTGTAATGTTGTAATTCGGATAACTTTCTTTTATCTAAAATCATGTATGGTGTTTTATCTATCATCTTATGTGATGTTTATTAATATAATCCACCTCGCGGTTCCGCCTTGGTGGGGTGTGACAAATGAGCTCAAATCGCCTGTACTATAGTCTAGTCCCAAATCGTTTGTACTTTTTCTTTTCTTGTCCTTTTGCTTTTTAAAAAAATTGTCCTTGTTCTTTGCTGTGTTAAACCGCAGATAAGATAAACCCAAGAAAAGCTTGAAAAAGATTCAAAAATAAGAAGTTTTAACGAGGAGATAAGCCACTAAAAGAACTACAAATAAGCTACTTTATGATTTGTAACGAAAAAGTGTAAAGCGTTTTAAGTTTTAAAAGCAAAAAACTAAGGAACTAGGAAATAATCCGTGACTTATGAGGTATAAAATAAGCTTCAATAAGCTGTGTAACACACTAATAAGCCACGCAAATCTATCTATTTATGATCTAGGTATGGTTTTACTAATAAAGATCAAAGCTTTTTGATTAAAACAATAAAAACCTATAAAGTAGATAAATTAGCTATAATAAGCTATAATAAGCTGTAAAGAGAACAAATAAGCCATGAAAAAAGTTGAAAAGAAAGCTAGAAACGTTTTGACATTAAAATGTACAAATCTTTTTGTTTGAAAATATGCTTAATACTCAAAAACAAAGAAACAATAATACCACGTTTGTTAAGCTCTCAAAAGGTTTGAAATAATCTATTTTTAAAAGAAAATAAGTGACGAAAATAGTTTAACTATAACCTACTAACGATTTGATTAGAAAAAGTTACACGCTTTTTGCAAAATAAGCCAAACCAAAATAAGCTGACGCCTAATAGCTTAATAATAAGCTATGAAAATAAGCAATATTAAACCATAAACACTACCACTAAATCCACCTCGAGCGAATGATACAACTTGATACCTTTAATAATCACCCATCATAAGCACGAAATAAGCAAATAAGAAATAAGAAGAAAAGAGATGGTTTTAGAGAGAGAATCTAGAGAGAGAAAGAAAGAGATGTTAGATAATTTATGTTAGGAGAAGAGAAAACAAGAATAACCAACCATCTTTAACATGCTAGGGAGGGGTATATATAGGGTCTTGGACACCTATGTAGTTTCCATGGGCCAGACTCGGGTTTTGATGGGCTTTAAGCCCGTAACATATACAAGATTAGATTAATTAACGAGCCCGATACCCTTTCTAGCCTATTACAACATACATAATATAATGACCGAGACTTCCTAATTGAATGACCGAGACTTTCTTGTTCGACTCAATATCTTGAAGCTAACAGGAATCAAACGATTACGAAGCTATTTTTGTTGAACTAATGACTTTTGAAAATTCAATTCACATGTGTTACGTAAATCTCAATGGGCTTCATGGGTTTCGTAAATGATTTGATAATGGGCTTTTAAGTTTCGTAATTTTAAAACATGTTTGGACCTTCAGATGATTTCGTATGAAATAATAGGTTTCGGTAAAATCTTAAATGGGCTTCAAAGAATGCTTGTTGGGCCACTATTGGGTTTCAGAATTCATACTTGGGCTTAAACTATAGGTTTCGGAATTAATGGCTTAAAATGTTAAAATGTGACTTATATAAGCAAAGTATAAATCTAATTAAAATTTCAAGTTTCTATATTGACATATGTACCAATGGTCTAAGTTGCATCCGGTTTTGACCGTTTTCTAATTTTAGAATGTGGTTGCGGCTTACTGACCATCTGTTGTAAAAAATAAGAATCCGTTATTGTTAGCTAAATGTATCATTCCATGTGATTGTTGATTAAAATCTGCTTTACATGTTCAAAATCAAAGATGATTTATGGGTAAATTGAATAAAAGTTGTGATTCAGTTGTCTGTGATCGTTTTCAGTATTCCATTTTCAAGGTCAAATCACAAAGTTTTCAAAAAGGTTTCAACTCAAAATGCAATGAAATTCTAGAATAAATGATTAATATGGTTTATGACAAGTTCTTCTATATTCAATTGTGTCAATGGTGTAAATTGCATCCGCTTTTGACCGTTTTCTAATTTCAGAATGAGGTAGCGGTTTAGTGACTATTCGGTTGAAATATAAGAGAATTTCATTTTATAACTATATTCTTCATTTCAATTCTTTGAAAACATCAATAGTAATTTTGGAAATATCTCATATTTTGTCAAAAAGTAAGAATGTTGTGTTGTCCAAGTAATACTTTTTCACAAATGCTTTAAGAAGATAAAGATATATTCTTGGATTTCTTAAACATTAAGAGTCATTTCAGAATTAGAGTATGTCTTTGTTATTCTTGGAAGAGTATAATTACATAAACCTTTTTGGTGAGGTAACTCAAACAGAAAGAGAGATAAAATCCGTATGTGAAAAAGCGAATGTATGTTCAAAAAAAATTGCAAGAACATACAAAAGAGTAATAAAAAGAACAAAGCGTACGGCATGTGCTCAAAAAAGCAAGTAATGCTACATGAGAAAGAAAATGATCAAAAATATGATCAAAAAGAATTCCCATGACATATAAATAGACAGAGAAACAGACAAAATGTTATATAATTGATTGTTACCTATCTTTATCTCATTTCACTAATCACTTCATTTTATCACACAGCCTTCATAAAGGAGCAACCACAATCATCCTCTGCACAACAAATCACACCAGCTAATCAGCTTGTTCATCCAAACAACCAAGTGTCACTTGGAAGGTGTAACAACAAGACAACTCTTTCAAACATTACATGCCCAAAGGAGTGTAGGATATTTGGGTAAATATTTTCTAATCATGCTCTTAGATATGCTTTGACTTCTACTGTTGATATTTTGGTTATCTACATTCAGGAATTTTAGAGGACAGTCAAGTAAGTACCCAATGCTAATGAGACAATCCATTTCATGGTGAACAAGAAAGACATCATATACACTGTGGATATGTTTCGTGCTACTCTCAAGCTTCTAGTTGAAACTCCTATATAATCATTCATTCCACCTACTGATTTTGATTACATCCAGCCATTTCTTAAGATTCTTGGATATCAAGGACCACTTGAGAAAGTGAGTACTTTCTTCATCAAGAACCTTGTTCAATTGTGGCAGACGTTGTTCAAGGTCTTCAACAGATGTCTTACATCTAGGATGACTGGCCATGATCAAACCAAGATCAACATAATGCAAATCTTTTACGTTGTGGTTAACAAAGTTCATGTTGACTATGCAAGTCTTTTTTGGTCAGATTTCTTACATTATGTCATGCAAAAGAAAAGTTCTTCCTGTATCCTCGCTTCACCAAACTGATAATTTTTGATCTCATGGAGAAGTATGAGTACATTCCCAAAGGGCTTTAAGAGGAATATCTTAAAATCAAGGATGATACTCCATTGGTGAACATGTATACTACTAAGGAAGTAATGGTGTGTGGCATGCAGCTACCGAACGACTTGTTGACTGATGCGATTGAAGACACACGGGCGTATAAGGATTATGTGGAGGTGTATGAAAGGGTAAAAGTTCCTACGATACTGTAACCCTCGCCCTTTCTGTGTATTAAATATTCTAATATTAGTCCTTCGACTATTTGACTTTTGTCAATTTTATTAGAATATGTACCGTGTTGACGGTGGTGATTTTATGAGAATTGAGGTAATTGATGGTTTATGGTGTATAATAATCCTTTTTAGAGGGTATTATTATGTTAATGATGTTCCGGGTGGTTGGCCCGTGAATTTTTTAGAAATGCCAAAAACGATTCCCGACACGTCTGTTAATGTCCAAATGAGTTTTTGGGTGGCCTAATATGGAAATATGTCAAGTAAATACTCTAAGTTATTAGAAAAGTATTTTTATGTTGAATAAAAATGCTAAGTAACTTCGGGAAATATTTTACGATCACGGTTTTTGAGATTTAAGTGAACCCGACACACCCGAGGCCTTGGATGCCTTGGCTGGTTCTAGACAAAAGATAGGGAACAAGATGGCTTATTTTTAGCACCAATGGTCCCAACCTTTGTACATATGTATTTTGGATTGTTCCTAAACACACATTACATATTTATTTTGAATCCAAAAACACACACAATATTCTTTGGTTCTTCCTTGGTGCGTCCGAACTAAGCAACACACACACTATTATTTTTCAAACTTTGATAAAAAAACATGTGAGTTTAGGTACTTTCGGGTCGATTCTAGTGCACGGGTTAGCATTTAAACAATGTTTGGGTTGTCCGGTTCGCGTCGAAATCTATTCTGAAGAACATTTTTGTAAGTCTTCTAAATTTAAATTTTACTTGTCCTTTTGAGTTGTTAGTAATGCATAGATGTTAGTTGTACTTACCGGTCGTTTAAAATCAAAAGCAAAAAATTTATAAATAAATATTTAAGGTGCGTTTGGAGTTCGAACAAAATGAAACAAGGAAAATGTTTTGTTAGTTTTGATATTATGGTCATAATGGTTGAAAAACATATATTTGCTATGTACCTTATTTTCTATACGGTTTATTTTGGCTTATTTATGTGCTCGAATGGGCTTATTTTGGGCTTATAAGCTCACGAAAATTTTAAGGCTTGCAAGAAAAGTGTTATTGGTTATTTCCCTAGTATTTTGTATTTTTGTGGACGATTATTATAGCTTACGATGATAACCAAATATGATACGTATCTTATTAGCTTATTTTAAGCTTGATATGTATATTTTTGGAGCTTATAGGCTCATGACCCAATAAGCATCAATAAGCTGTGGCTTATTTGATGGCTTATTATGGTCCGGACTATATTCTTACTTATTGATTTAAGCAAGGTATACTAATGGACCTTGGTTTTGGGCTTAGAACGTGTTTTGGATATGTAAAATTCTTAATGGATCTTTATTGGGCCCTAAAGCCCAATAAGAGTTAACTAGTCGTTTTGGGAGTTGTGACGAACTTTTGGGAAGTAAAGAATACTTGTGAAGTTATATTAAAAGTCATTTTGAGAAAGTATTTTGGTAAACGTCGTGAAATATGATTTTTTGGAATTTGGTCGAAAAGTGTCGAAATGTTGGAAATTGTTTGAGAATAAGGTTTAAAAACCTTGGGAAACGTCATATAGACGTACGGGTCATGCCAAAATTTCGTAAAAAGTCTATGCTTAGAATTTTTATTTAAACCGTGATTTTTTTGATTTAATAATAAAATTTTATTATTTTATTATTTTAATAAGTCGACTAAAAGACGAAAAATATAATTTTTCTCAAAAATTTCTAAAATGTTTAGAGAACATAAACGTTCCATTTCATATAGTAAAAAATATATATTTATGGTAACTAAGTGTACCGAATGGACTTATCGAAATATATTTATAAATATTTATTATAAATATTTACTTATATTACTTATCTATTTTTAGTATAAATATATTGTACTAAGATATGGGTTTGATATAGTATTTTTTTTTTAGTGTTAAGTCGTCAACCATCACACCACTAAAATATTTATGATAATCGTACAACAAGCATCTGACCCCAATGCATTATACCGGAAAACTATTTTAGAAATGAATGATTAAAATAGGACATTAACTGGACTAGGTCGTGTGCGTACGTCGTTGCATTTTCTTGTGTGATTGAGATATGGTTGCTAAAGACTTGCTTGAGGTGCGTTCTCGTAGCCCCATTTTTTAAAATCTTTTTCCGTTGGGGGAAAATGATACTAAAATGTGTTTTGAACAGCTTTCTGAACTATGCGAAATGTGGTTTTGTTTTTGGGACAATTTATGTGCTTATGACTGCTATGTGAATATATGTAATGTGATTTTATTTACATCTAATGTGTTTGGCATGGCAAGGGTTGTGATTTTATTTGCATGTACTATGTTTGACATGGCAAGGGTTGTGATTTTACTTGCATGTACTGTGTTTGGCATGGCAAGGGTTGTGGTCTTGCCCTAATATTGTGCTCTGGCTCATAGGCCCTTTAGGTGCGTAAGTGACATATCAGAGTTGCGGCTCCAAGAGCATTGGTATATGCTTGTTTTGGTGACTAGCGGGGATGCTAGGTCATCGAACATGATTAGCGGGGATGCTAAGTCATGGGTTAGTTGCATATATTCACTGTCATATAGCACTATTGTCCACTGTTTAAATGATTGGCACATCAACTAGGTTTTGAGCCAAACCTACATTCTCACCAACATTATTGTTGACGTTTTCGAGTATCATTTTTAGGTGAAGTAAATGATCGTTAAGGTTGTGGTGCATGTAGCGGAGTTTTAGAGAATCCCGTAGGATTCTTTTTTGAGAAGTCTTGTATTTGATGTTTGTTTTGGATTTGGTTTTCTTGAGGATTGTTGATCTAAGATTGTGTGGACCCCTACGTGGGCTTATGGTTGTAATAATTGGCAACTATGTGTTGTGTTCTTGATTTGGGACATCACTCAAGTCTATTTTGAGGTTGATGGTCATCATAACACTTTCATTAATGCATTTTAGTTTTCTCTATTATGTATCTTGTGTTATGATTGATCATTATGTTGCATTCTTGTGTTTCCGCCGCTGACGGGGTGTGACAAAATGGTAATCAAAGCCAGGGTTATAGAGAACTAGGTAGGTTGACCTAGACTGTAACCTAGGAACCTTCATATAGTTGCATTATATGATCTATGTGCGCGGTGTTCCGCTTATACATGCTTATGTGGATATAGGGTATAGCATTAGTTAAGTCATTCATTTGAAATGTGTAAGCCTAATACTAAGTACAACTGGGAAATGATACGGGTATAAATGCGGTGGCCAACATAATTATAAACGTAGCACGACTCATGCATATTTAGTATTATTGTCCATACAAATTGGTGTTGACACCTTAGGACCATATTAGGTGAAGTATAGTATATTAAGTTACCCTATGCGTGTTGACCATCCCGCCTACCTAACATTTCCCATGTTCCCCCTTGTGTAGATAATGCCGCCAATGATGATGACCCGAAGTGCTAGCCAGCTTGCTGCCGCATCACGAGGAGGGGGCACGGGTGGACGAGCCAGTAGAGGTTGTGGTATGACTAGATGTTGTTCTAGTGATCAAGGTGATGGCAGGATTGATTGGCAAGGTGGCCAAGTAGGTGGTCAGGGTAGTGAGGTGAATGATGGTGTTAACGGAGTCTCAGACTTCTCCACCATCATTGCACAGTAGTTGTAGAATTTACTTCCCACTATTCTAGCCCAAGTAGGTGACCAAGGTAGAGGTCAAGGAAATAGTAGGAATCAATATGGCAATGCCGTCAATGACAACATCCGGGGTGATGTTAGTAGGGTTTGTACCTATAAGGAGTTTAGGATATGAGTGGGTGTAGGGATAATGAAAAGGTGAAGTACACTATTGGTTCATTTGTTGGTAAGGCTCTCACGTGGTGGAACTCTCAAATCTATACACGAGGTCGAGAAGCCGATGTAGGTATGTCTTAGGAAGACTTTAAGACTTTGACTAGAGAGGAATTTTGCCCGAGTAATGAGATGTAAAAGTTGGAAACAGAGTTGTGGAATCACGCCATGGTCGAGGCTGGCCATGTTGCGTATACTGATAGGTTTCATGAGTTGGCTAGGTTAGTTCCTCACTCAGTAACCCTGAAAGGTAAGAGGATTGAGAGGTATGTGTATGGCCTTGCTCTACAAATTTGAGGAATGGTGGCAGCAACGGAGCCAAAGACCATCCAAAAGGCTATGTAGATAGCTGGCACATTAACTGATGAAGCCCTTAGGAATGGA
Organism: Tanacetum coccineum; assembly: GCA_026074375.1. Classification (NCBI taxonomy): domain Eukaryota; kingdom Viridiplantae; phylum Streptophyta; class Magnoliopsida; order Asterales; family Asteraceae; genus Tanacetum; species Tanacetum coccineum. The sequence continues at coordinate 9,524 of BQNB010032331.1, read as the reverse complement.
TCCATAAAAAAGAACCTTAAGAAGAGAGGAAATGGAGGGGAACCTAGCAAGGATAGGAATGTAAGTGATGACAACAAAAGAACTAGGACTGGAAATGCCTTTGCTACAACCACCAACCCTATCAAGAGAGAGAATACGGGTACGGTACCCAAGTGTACCACCTGTAACACCCACCATCTGCCTAGGGTGCCTTGTCGCACATGTTTCAACTGTAACCGCCCAGGTCATTTTGCTAAGGATTGTAGAGTGGTGCCTAGGAATATAAACCCCATCAATGCTAGAAACCTAACTGTTAGGGCCTGTTACGAGTTTGGTAGTACCGATCATGTCAAGTCATTTTGTCCTTGGTTAAATGAGCCTTAGAGGCTAGGGGAAACCATAAGAACTAAGTCGTGGCTGTCAATGAGGGTCAGGGTCATGGGAACCAAGGGAATCAGGCAAGAGCTAGGGCATTCATGTTGGGAGCAAAGGAGGCTCGCCAGGACCCAAACATCATGACGGGTACATTTACTCTAAACGATCATTATGCCACTACCTTATTTGACTCTGGTACCGACTATAGCTTTGTTTCCACTACCTTTATACCTCTGTTAGGCATAGAGCCCAGTGATTTAGGTTCCAGATATGAGATTGAGATAGCTAGCGGACAGCTAGTAGAGATTGATAAAGTTATTAGGGGTACAAATTAGAAATAGAAGGTCATGTGTTTGACAATAACTTGATACCCTTTGGAAATGGGAGCTTTGATGTGATCATAAGAATGGATTGGTTGTCTGACAATAAGGCTGAGATAATTTGTCATGAGAAAGTAGTGAGGATACCACTACTAGATGGAAAGGTACTTAGAGTATTCAGATTGAGTTAATCCTTAGAGAAATGCCGGTTGCAAAGTCTCCCTATCATTTGGAACCTTTTGAATTGGAGGAGTTATCAGGTCAAATTAAGGAACTTCAGGACAAAGGTTTCATTCGACCGAGCTCATCGTCTTGGGGAGCACCAGTATTGTTTGTTAAAAAAATAGACGGATCCTTTAGGATGTGTATTGATTATATAGAATTAAACAAGTTGACCATTAAGAATCGTTATCCACTCCCCATAATAGATGACTTATTTGACCAACTTCAAGGATCACATTACTTCTCTAAGATAGACCTTAGGTCCGGATACCATCAGCTGAGAGTGCACGAGGATGACATTCCAAAGACTGCATTTATGACTCATTATGGACATTTCGAGTTCACAATAATGCCCTTTGGTCTGACTAACGCACCAGCGGTATTCATGGATCTGATGAACTGCGTATGTAGGCCTTATCTAGACAAGTTTGTGATAGTGTTTATTGATGATATCTTGATTTACTCTAAGACCCAGGAAGAGCATGAAATGCACCTAGAATTAGTTTTAGAATTGCTTAAGAAAGAGAAACTGTATGCTAAGTTTTCTAAGTGTGAATTCTAGTTGCGAGAAGTACAGTTTCTTGGTTATGTGATTAATGCTGATGGGATTCATGTATACCCTAGTAAGATTGAAGCTATTAAGAACTGGAAAGCCCCTAGAACTCCATCCGAGGTTCGTCAATTCTTAGAATGCAGGGGTATTACCAGTAGGTTTCACAAGGAATTTTCTAAATAGTAAGCCGCTTACTTTACCTTGACTTAGAAAAGTCAAAAGCTTCGACGTCGGATGAGGATCAGGAGAATACATTCAAACTTTGAAGGATATGTTATGTAATGCACTCTTTCTAGCTCTCCTACCTCCCCAGATAGATTCGATAAAGAATTTGTTGTAGTATTGGATGCATTAAGGTCCTAGGATTAGGATGTGTGGGTTGATGCAAAGATGTCAAGTGATAGCTTATTCATCATATGCAACTAAAAATTCAGAGAAGAATTCCAGCCCCCATGATTATGGAACTAGGTGCGTTATGTTTGGCCGCTTAAGATTAGAGACATATTTTTATATGACAAAGAGTGTCATATACACCGATCATAAGAGTCTCTAGCACATCTTTAGTCAAAAGGAATTGAATATGCAATAGCGTCACTGGATAGAGCTTTTTAGTGATTATGATTGTGAAATTTGCCACTATCCCAGTAAAGCGAATGTAGTAGCTGATGCACTGAGTAGGAAAAAGAGAGTGAAACCTAAGAGAGTTAGGGCTACGAATATGACCCTTTAGTCGAGTATCAAGGATATGATACTAGCGGCTCAGAGAGAGGCGTCTGATGAGTCTGCGGGATTGCAAAGAGGTTTAGATGAGATGATTGAACTTAGGAATGATGGAGCTTTGCATTACCTGGATTGAATATAGGTCCCTTTAAAGGGTGACGTAAGAACCCTGATAATGGACGAAGCTTATAAGTCGAAGTACTGTGTACACCCAGGAGCTGATAAGATGTTTTATGACCTTAAAGATATGTATTGGTGGCAGGGAATGAAGAAGGATATAGCTGTTTATGTTAGTAGGTGTTTGACTTGTTTGAAGGTTAAAGCTGGGCATCAAAGGCTGTCTGGCTTGATCCAGCAACCTGAGATTCCTGAATGGAAATGGGAAGGGATAGCAATGGATTTTGTGACTAAGTTACCAAGGACTAGTAGTGGGCATGATAAAATCTGGGTCATTGTGGACCGATTGACTAAGTCTACTCATTTTCTACCTATACGTGAGGATTGTAAGATGGATAGATTGGTTAGGTTGTACCTGAATGAGATTGTTGCTAGGCATGGTGTAGCAATCTCGATCATATTTGATCGTGATAGTCGGTTCACATCAAAGTTTTGGCAGTTAATGCAAGAGGCATTAGGAAGCCGTTTAGACATGAGTACAGCTTACCAACCTCAGACCGATGGTCAGAGTGAGCGTAATATTCAGACTTTGGAAGACATGCTTAGAGCGTGCATCCTTGACTTTGAAGAAAGTTGGGATGTTCATCTTCCATTATTTGAGTTTTCGTATAACAATAGTTATCATTCTAGTGTGAGATGTGCGCCGTTTGAGGCTTTGTATGGTAGGAAGTGTTGTTCCTTGATTATGTGGGCTGAGATTGGAGAGGGTCAGTTGATAGAACCTGAGTTAGTGCAAGAGACCACTGAGAAGATCTCGCAGATTAAGGATAGACTTAAGGCTGCACGTGATCATCAGAAAAGTTATGCTGATAAGAGGAGGAAGCCTCTAGAGTTTAGTATAGGTGACTATGTCTTGCTCAAAGTGTCGCCTTGTAAAGGTGTGGTACGCTTTGGGAAGAAGGGGAAATTAGCACCTAGGTTTGTTAGACCTTTCGAGATCATTAAGAAGGTAGGCCCAGTGACCTATCGGTTAGATTTGCCATAGGAGTTTAATGGTGTTCATGACATGTTCCACGTGTCGAACCTTAAGAAGTGTTTGGCTGATCCAACACTTCAAGTTCCCTTGGATAAAATCCAAGTAGATGATAAGTTGAATTTTTTGGAAGAGCCTATGGAAATCTTAGAACGAGAGGTTAAGAAGTTGAAGCGGAGTAGAATTTCCATCGTCACGGTTCGATGGAATTTGAAACGTGGGCCTGAATTCACGTGGGAACGTGAAGATCAGATGAAGCTTAAGTATCCACATTTGTTTAGTGATAGTAGTAGTTGCATTTCAGGGGTGAAATTCTTTTAAGGGGGGTAGATTGTAACCCTCGCCCTTTCTGTGTTTTGAATATTCTAATATTAGTCCTTCGACTATTTGACGTTTGTCAGTTTTATTAGAATATGTACCGTGTTGACGGTGGTGATTTTATGAGAATTGAGGAAATTGATAGTTTTTGGTGTATAATAATCCTTTTTAGAGGGTATTATTATGTTGATGATGTTCCAGGTGGTTGGCTCGTGAATTTTTGAGAAATGCCGAAAAAGAGTCCCGACACGTCCGTTATTATCCAAATGAGTTTTTGGGAGGCCTAATATGGAAATACGTCAATTAAATACTCTAAGTTATCGGAAAAGTATTTTTAAGTTGAATAAAAATGCTAAGTAACTTCGGGAAATATTTTACGATCACGGTTTTTGAGATTTAAGTAAACCCGACACAAAAACGAAGATACCCGAGGCATTGGATGCCTTGGCTGGTTCTATACAAAAGATAGGGAACAAGATGGCTTATTTTTAGCACCAATGGTCCTAACCTTGGTACATATGTATTTTGGCTTGGTCCTAAACACACATTACACATTTATTTTGAATCCAAAAACACACACAATATTGTTTGCTTCTTCCTTGGTACGTCCGAACTAAGCAACACACGCACACACACACTATTATTTTTTTAACTTTGATTAAAAAACATGAGAGTTTGGGTACTTCTAGGTTAATTCTAGTGCACGGGTTAGCATTGAAACAACGTTTGGGTTGTCCGGTTCGCGTCGCAATCTATTTTGAAGACTATTTTTGTAAGTCTTTCAAATTTAAATTTTACTTGTCCTTTTGGGTTGTTAGTGATGCATAGATGTTAGTTGTACGGCCTGATCGTTTAAAATCGAAAGCGAAAAGTTTATAAATAAATATTTAGGGTGCGTTTGGAGTTCGAACAAAATGAAACAAGGATAAGGTTTTGTTAGTTTTGATATTGTGATCGTGATGGTTGAAAAACATATATTTGCTATGTAGCTTATTTTGTATATGGCTTATTTTGGCTTATTTATGTGCTCAAATGGGCTTATTTTGGGCTTATAAGCTCACGAAAATTTTAAGGCTTGCAAGGAAAGTGTTTTTGGTTATTTCCCTAGTATGTTGTATTTTTGTAGACTATTATTATAGCTTACGGTGATAACCAAATACAATACGTAGCTTATTAGCTTATTTTAAGCTTGATATGTATAGTTTTGGAGCTTATGGGCTCACGACCCAATAAGCATCAATAAGTCATGGCTTAATTGATGGCTTATTGTGGCCCGGACTACTTTTTTACTTATTGATTTAACCAATGTATACTAATGGACCTTTGTTTTGGGCTTAGAACGTGTTTTGGATATGTTAAATCATTAATGGATCCTTATTGGGCCCTAAAGCCCAATAAGAGTTAACTAGTCATTTTGGGAGTTGTGACGAACTTTTGGGAAGTGAAAAATACTTGTGAAGTTATATTGAAAGTCGTTTTGAGAAAGTATCTTGGTGAACGTCGTGAAATATGATTTTCTGGAATTTGGTCGGAAAGTGTCGAAATGTTGGAAATTGTTTAAGAATAAGGTTTAAAAATCTTAGGAAACGTCATATAAACGTACGGGTCATGCCAAAATTTCATAAAAAGTCTATACTTAGAATTTTTACTTTAAACGTGATTTTTTCGATTTAATAATAAAATATTATTATTTTAATAAGTCGACTAAAAGACGAAAAATATAATTTTTCTCGAAACTTTTTAAAAATGTTTAGCGAACATAAATGTTCCTTTTCGTGTAGTATAAAATATATATTTATGGTAACTAAGTGTATCGAATGGACTTATCGAAATATATTTATAATTATTTATTATAAATATTTACTTATATTACTTATCTATTTTTAGTTTAAGCATATTGTACTAAGATATGGGTTTGATATAGTATTTTTTTGGAGTTAAGTCGTCAACCATCACACCACTAAAATGTTTAAGATAACCGTACAACAAGCATCTGACCCCTATGCATTATACCGAAAAACTGTTTTAGAAATGAATGATTAAAATGGGACATTAACTAGACTAGGTCGTGTGCGGACGTCGTTGCATTTGCTTGTGTGATTGAGATTTGGTTGCTAAAGACTTGCTTGAGGTGAGTTCTCGTAGCCCTATTTTTTTAAAATCTTTTTCCGTTGGGGGAAAATGATACTCAAATGTGTTTTGAACTATTTTCTGAACTGTGCGAAACGTGGTTTTGTTTTTGGGACAATTTATGTGCTTATGACTGCTATTTGAATTTATGTAATGTGATTTTACTGGCATGTATTATGTTTGGCGTGGGAAGGGTTGTGATTTTACTTGCATGTATTGTGTTTGGCATAGAAAGGGTTGTGATTTTACTTGCATGTATTGTGTTTGGCATGGCAAGGGTTGTGGTCCTGCCCTAATATAGTACTCCAGCTGGTAGGCCCTTTAGGTGCGTAAGTGAAATATCGGAGTTGCGGCTCCAAGAGCATTGGTATATGCTGGTTTTGGTGACTAGTGGGGATGCTAGGTCATCGCACATGATTAGCGGGGATGCTAAGTCATGGGTTTGTTGCATATATTCATTGTCATATAGCACTATTGTCCACTGTTTAAATGATTGGCACAGGAACTGGGTTTTGAGTCATACCTACGAGCTCACCAACATTATTGTTGACGTTTTTGAGAATCATTTTTAGGTGAAGTAAATGATCGTTAAGGTTGTGGTTCATGTAGCGGACTTTTAGAGAATCCTGTAGGATTCTTATTTGTGAAGTCTTGCATTTGATGTTTGTTTTGGATTTGGTTTTCTTAAGGATTGTAGATCTAAGATTGTATGGACCCCTGCGTGGGCTTATGGTTGTAATAATTGGCAACTATGTGATGTGTTCTTGATTTAGGACATCACTGATGCGTATTTTGTTTTAAATTATATTTTTATCAAGTTTTAAATTTATAAAACTCGATCTACCTAACGACGCACTAACGGGCAGAGAACCCATTCGTGGGTAGTATAGAATTTTAAATCCGAGGTCGTTCTAAGAGCTAAGGTGTAATTAGTTTTAATTTGAAGTGTCACGTTTTGAAAATGGTTTTGAGTTGATTTAAATTAAAAGAACAATAAAAATAAATAACTTAAAATAAAAGGATAGGAGATATTAAGAGAGAAAACGTGCTAACCTAGTTACTGCATTACTATTGTTATGAAGACAATTTCCTATGCAATGTTACACTATGGTTTCATTACTGGTTTCTAAGGTCGATAGACTTGAATGTGCATATACAGTCTATCCTATATTCCATGCGGTTCTGAATCACCCCTGAATCATCTGGGAGGTAAGTTATCCAAGTTCCAGTGATTAATCCTAACTATTCCTAAAACATATCTAATAACCTATAAAAATTATTAACCCCCTCTAAAAGAGTTCCTGTGCTTTTTAAGTATCGAGTGATAAGTGCGGTGACCGGTCACTTCCTACACCTGGTAAGGAGTTAGTGATCCTCCCTAGTACCCATTGGATACCATCATGACAAGGTAATCTATTAATGGGGCAGGCTAGGTCCAAACCACCCGTACTACCAAAACCCAGGGTTACACGATAGTCAAGGAATATCTAACGAAACCATAATTTAACAAGAAACAATCATAACAAAAGTAAATTCATAACTAGGCCAACACTTTAAGTGCTTAGCCAATCATGGTAACGGAAACACAATAAGAGATAGAAGAAATCATATATTGAAAACTCATAATTCTTATAGGATTCATATTTTGAATGATTAAATACAAAAAGTAAGTAAAGTATGATCTCCCTTGGACTTCAGGTGGAATTCTTAGAAGGCTGGAAGCCTTTGTCGCCTCTCCAATTGGCTGTGGAGGAAGTGATGTCGGAATAGCTTGAATGAGGCCTCTATTTATAGATATCGAACCTGTTACGGCGTAACCAGTAAAGGTGTTACGTCGTAACCATCATACACGACATTCCATATTTAAGCAGCTGTTACGACGTAACCAAATATGGTGTTACGCCGTAACCTTCATATAACTTCCATATGTATGTGATCTTCATTCCATATTTGTGGATCTTCATGGTTACGGCGTAACTGGATAAGGCATTATGCCATAACTATAACTTTGATGAGATTTCCTTCCAAATATAGGGTTACGGCGTAACTAGATATAATGTTACGCCGTAAAGTCTTCTTTGATCTTCGTACTTGCTTAATTTATGTTACGGCTACACTTTAAGTCCTTTTTTCCTTGTTTCTTGTCATTTTCCTGTATTTCACCTGAAAACTACAAAATAACAGAAAATATCTCATTTTCAAGTGTTAGTGAAACATTTACAGGTATTTTAAGGGGTATTTTGCCACCAAAAAGTATTAAATATCTGATGTTATCAATCACTCCAGTCTATTTTGAGGTTGATGGTCATCATGACACTTTCATTAATGCATTTTAGTTTTCTCTATTATGTATCTTGTGTTATGATTGATCATTATGTTGCATTCCCGTGTTTCTATCGCTGATGGGGTGTGACAATTCAACCAGAACCGGTTGAATCTACCCAAGGAACGCATAGGACGCCTAGAGCCACTAGGACACCTAACCCTAATGTTGTTCAGAATAAGAAGAAGGGAAAGCAGATTGCGAGGGAGTCAAGGTTACCCAAACCATCTCTAAAAATAAGGATTAGGCAGAAGAAATCCACTGCCATCACTCCTCTACCTCCTAGTGTTGATCAGGAAAGAGATGATATTATTGAAGCTACTCAACTAAGCTTAGCGTTAGATAAAACCACTAGAGTTTATGAAGAAAAATAGAATATAGCTGCAGTTGAGAAGAAAATTATCTACGAGGATGTTGAGAAGCTTGTAGAAGGAAAAGACGAATTAGATAGTGATGAGTTTGCTGATAATGTGCTCCTTAGTGATGAGGACTCTGGTGATAGGATAGAGCCCGAGAGTCCTAAGGAAAAACCAGAGGAGATTGTTGATGATGAGGAAGAGAAGGATGATGATGATAAGCATGATGATGCTAAGGATAAGAATGATAAGGATGATGTATGATAATGATGATGATGATGATGATGATGATCAATCATTAATAAAAACTCAAAGGATGGTTAGTTCAGAGATTAGGACTGAGAAGATGCAGACACCCATTCCCTCACCCCCTATATCCCCTAGGTTAGACATATCTTTAGATAAGGCTATTATTAAGGAATTAACGATTTTGGCACACCTATGGCTGATGCTCCATCTTAAGATCCAACAAAATCAACTTCCAATAGACGCACACATATTCAAGGAGCTATAATAAGAATATGCATGCGTCAAGGTATAATGATGC
>BQNB010032330.1:0-53258 GCA_026074375.1 Tanacetum coccineum | reverse complement strand
ATATATATATATATATATATATATTATACCGAATCAAGGTCCATGACCCTACTTTCTTTCACATCAGAGGGCCTCTCATGATATAGTATCATGTCATCCCAAGTAGATTTTGTAGTTAAGCAGTTTATGACAGAGTTCATTTGGTCATCTGGAAGCACACACATAATGAGACTTTTGAGTCGCTGATCTAAGTTAGCAGCTTTTCTTTCTTCAGGTGTCCATTGTGTCTATGGCTTCCTTTGACTAGCTAGGGATATAAGGACCGTTTGAAATGATGTTTTCAAATTGAGGTTCAATACCAATGATATGGCACATGAACCTCTTTTTCTAATTGGTGTAATTTTCCACCTCTAGTACAGGAGCGGCATTTAGCTGGCCACTCCTATATTCAAGAGTCTGTTGTCCTTCTACTGCTTCTATTTAAGATACATCTTGATTTTAAACACTCTTTAGCCTTTTTATATATCATTTTAAAGTGATTTATAATCCTGACTATGATTCACTTGTTGGTTTTTGGTCAAGAGTCTGTGGTACTTCTATTGCTGCCATTTAAGATGGATCTTGATTTTAAAAATCTTTCAGCCTTTTTATATATCCTTTTAAAGGGATTTTATAGACCAAAAGGCTTTGATACCACTTGTTGGTCCCTTGGAATCTGATATAAGGTTTATCAAGTTAAACTAATCACATTCCATGGCAACGAAGTAGGTTTTAAACAAATATATATGAAGAATATAAAGAACAAGTTTAAAACACACAGAAGTACTTTTCAACGTATAGGTTCTTATTAGAATCAAATAAAGAATCTATGACACACCTTGCTTGCGGAATAGAAAGGTGGTTGAATGACAATTGAGGTGTTATCTCCTTCGAACTTACTCTCTAACTAAAGTTATGAGAAATAAGAAAATAAACTATTCGACTAGAACTGAAGCTTCAGCTTTAGCAGTTTCTATTCAGTTTGTTTGAGAGATAAATGAACTCTTCAATGTGTTTCACATTAATTGGAAGAGATAACATTTACTCTTGGAATCCCTTTCCTTTTATAGGCAAAGGAATTAGGGTTTACAAGTTAACCTAGTACGCGTGTCATGCATCCAATGGGTGGTTGAGATACCATTTAATGCAGATGTGCTCTAAAGTACCAGGTACAGTCCTTTAAGGAAAGTTGTTATACCTTTATGCCAACTTTAGAATCACCTTTTCCCAAGGAGATTGCTTTATTCCTTTTGACATAAAGCAATCTTTTTCCCGCCTTGTAAACCTTCTAGAAGTGAAACAATTCATTTCAACTTCTGTTAAGGAGATAGACTACGCTCAGCTTGGAATTGTCAACCAAGCTGAACTGAAGCTCTTTCCAAAGGCCTTCTTCAGTTTCTGTACCGCTGCATAAACTGAAGTGAAGATACTTCCTAATCTTCTAAGGACCTAAAGAGCTGAAGCTGAAGAAACTTTAGCGACTAAAACTGAAAGACTTCAGCTTGAGTAACACTTAGGGGATTTTATGTTTAAATCTACTGAAAGACTAAAGGGCTCAGGAACTGAACCTAACAGTATCCCATGAGAATCAATTACCGATCAAATTTCTCTACTAAATACCCTTCTTTGATTAAACTCTTTTCCAACCTTCTTATCAATTTTGACAGCTTTGTGTACTGACCACAGATGAAGAAAACCTAATATGAAGAACCTAGGAATAAAGTAGTATAACCCAAACTTGTAACTTTAGCTTGTACTATTCACATGACTAAGAAACAGTGCAGAGAGATTGTGCATCAATTTGACTCCCTAGTACTCTATACCCCAACAAAAATATAATAAGTACATCGCTTCTCGTCAACTCCTCAATAGTTAAAAGCTCGAACAAGTCATATTCGTTAAAAATCAAGAAAACATATGAAGATACACAAGTACGTGCACCCGTGCAATGCAACTCTGTAACACCCCCAAATCAAACAACTTTGGATTGCGCAACGGAATTAGCAATTGGGTGTTACTATATAGCACCATTCACCAAGACAATAGAAAACGATCCAAATGAGACGTTTAACAAACATGTGTTCCATTATTATTCAGAGTAAAACGCGTTCAGGTCCCCACAGAATCGCAACCATAACCATTACAACATTTGAAAAACTATTGTTTCAAAATAAAGACATTGTTTTAGAACAACTTAAGACATTGTTTTTGAAAGACAAGGAACACACAAGTAGTCTTTCACCAAATCCATCACACGCACGACACCTTCACGCCATCATTGCCTTCATCCTTGGTTACCTGGGATAAAACATGTTTAAAATGTCAACAACAATGTTGAGTGAAATCCATAGAGTTTAAAATAATCAATAAGTAATAATCTTTGAACACATAATTAGTTCTCGGGAAAACAAAGCAACGAATGCAATGTATAGCAACTTCTTTTCTTTCACGCAATAAGCTCATGACACCGAACGTTAACAATACATATGTACCTTTCCTCGGAAAAACTTCTTACGAGCTTTTCAAAGGTAAAAAGCCCTCTTTAGAATATTTTAAGGTTTTCGGTAGTGAATTTTTCATTCTTAATACTAAGGACTATCTCACCAAATTAATCCTAACTAGAATTATAAGTCCGAAAAGGCGGAATTTTCCATTGGTTACTCACCTATAAGTTAATAGCTTATATAATACTAATTAAAGAAACATGAGGGATCGAGAATCTTCTAATTTTGAGAACTCCAATTTAATATACATAAATAAAAAAAAAATCATTCGACGAAAGGCCACCTCCAATAGTTCTCACCTTTAGTAGATGCTGATTATAGTTGAAAAGTTCAATTCATAGGAACACTAAATATAAGATCATAGAAATCAGTACAAATGAACCATTAAACAAGAACCTTTTTTAACATCAAGAAGTGAATCTGAATAAGACATTGTTTTGAGCTCAAATGTATAGATGAAACGGAACAAAGTAGGTAAGGCTTTAACGAACACGAAACTTAAGATCTCAAGTCCAAAATCGAAGTAACTTCTTTTGTTTCATGTCCTCCGTAGAACCTAAAAATGTCAAAGAAGCCATACAAGACAAAAGTTGGACTATGGCTATGCAAGAAGAATTAAACCAATTTAAAACAAATAATGTTTCGAGTCTTGTTCCTCCACCCGATAACCAAACCATAATGGTACAATGGGTCTTTAAAAATAAATTAGATGAAAATGGTGTCGTATCTCGAAACAAAGCTAGACTTATTGGCCAATGAAAGATAGACAGAACGAAAAAATTATATAAGTAAGGAATAGAGATTTCGGTAATGAAACTATTTCTCCCGTAGCAAGAGTATAATCTATAAGAATCCTCCTTGCTTATGCTTGTGCACATGACTTCAAGCTTTTTCAAATGAATGTCAAAGTAAAAAATATAAATATAAAAATTAAAAAACAAAAAAAAAAATAAAAAATATTCTTTATAGAATAAAAATACTACCTAAGCCATACTCAGAAAAAAAAAAAAGCAAAAAATTAATAAAAAAAAATAAAAAATAAAAAAAGAATCAATCTCACAGTTTATCGTCCGTACTCAAAAACTTTTTTTTTGTTTTTTTGTTTTTTTTAATGTTTTTTTTTTTTTTTTTTTTTATTTTTATTTGTTTTTTTTTTTTTCTGTTATTGAATGAATTGTTATTTTTTGTTTTTTTTTTTTTCTTAAAGTATTTTAGAAACGAGAGTCTATGTCGCTCATGCCACTCGGCTTTTGTTGATTTCGAGAAAAAAACTTATAACCATGTCTTTCAAATCTCCTAACCATGTCTTCAAACTCAAAAAGGCTCTTTATGGTCTTAAACAAGCACCTTTTATGGTCTTAAACAAGCACCTAAAGCTTGGTACAATAGACTCAAGGCCTTTCTCCTTGACCATATGTACACCATAGGCTTGGTAGATAACACTCTATTTACCAAGAAAAGAGATTCATATATCATCATTGTCTAAATTTATATAGACGACATCGTCTTTGGATCAACTTGTCAAGATCTTTGCAATGATTTTTCTAAAATCATACACGACGAGTTCGATATGAGCATGATGGGTGAATTGCATTTATTCCTTAGTTTACAAATCAAGCAACTAGAAGATGGCATCTTTTTCAACCAATCCAAATACATCAAGGAAATGCTCAATAAATTTGGTCTAGAAGACTCCAAACCGATCAAAACTCCTATGTCATCTGAAACCAAACTCACCCGGGACGAAGACGAGGAATCCGTTGATGGCATGATTGGTAGCCTTCTCTTCTTAACGGCGACTAGTCAGCCGGACATCATGTTTAGTGTTTGTCTATGCGCCCGTTTTCAAGAAGATCCCAAAACCCCTCATCTTGAATCGGTAAAAAGGATTTTTAGATATATTAAGGGAACAACACATTTAGGTTTATGATATCTCAAAGGAACGGGTGTAGAAACCATTATTTACGCCGACTCCAATCATGCGGGAGACTATGTCCATCGCAAAAGCACAAGCGGTATGTGAACATTCATGGGATGTTGCCTCACATCGTGGTTCTCTAAGAAACAAACCGCCTTAGCCATTTGCACCACCGAAGCTGAATACGTCTCCGCCGAAAAAGCTTACCAACAAGCTTTGTGTATGAAACAAGTTCTAGTTGACTACGACATAAAATTAGATGAAATACCCGTCCTTTGTGACAATAAAGGTGCAATCGACCTTAGTAAAAACCCCGTTCTCCATTCTCGTACCAAACATATAGAAATCCGACATCACTTTCTTCGTGACAATGTCCAAAAGGGAAACATCTCAATTGAGAAGGTCTCCTCCGAGGACAACATTGCCGATATCTTAACCAAACCTCTCAAAAGAGAACATTTCAACCTTCTTAGACTAGGTCTCGGTCTCATGGAACCAAACGGCTAATTAAAACACCAAGTTACGCATTCTTCTTTTTCTCTCTGAGTCTAGGATTCTATTTCTTGCACTCAAATTCAAACCTTTCAAGAATTTTCCAAACACCCTACTATATGTAATATATATACTATATATATACTTGCATCACAAAGTTTTGTTGCATTTATCTCCAAAAATCTCGAAAGCATTTATTCTAAAATCATTCTCACAAGGTAGGACACTCACAAAACATATTTTGTATTGATTAATACCAAGTAAAAACGTTTTCTATCATGCATCATGACATGTCTCTTGAATGCTATAGGAATGCATAATCAATATGTTTTTTCGGGTACATTCAATCGTAGCTACATCAAATTAAGGAGACTTTGGGTTATCTCATATCTATATTTTCTTTTCTTTTTGAGTCGAGATAACCGCACCTCCACATTGTTTCATATAGGCACACACTAGAACATAAACCATTTTTTGCAACATCTGCAGTTGCCGGTTCCTTCAAAATAGAAGACCGGTTCCATTTTGCAAATGGAACCGGTAGAACCGGCTACACTGTGCAGACACATTAAAATCCGATTTTAAACTTCAAACTTAACCTTTTCCTACCAAATTCACCCTATACCAGTTCATAGGGTTTAGATGTTGACCTTAGGGAAATCTAATCATTAGATTTTACCAAAATAAGACATCTTGCATTTATTCATCCAAATTGTTGGTCTATAAATACATACATTCTCCCAAACATTCCTTCACCCATCTCTTTCAAGAATAATACTAAAGCTACAATGCCTAAGTCAAATAAAGACAAAAAATATGCCAATAACTTCAAATGTACCGCTAAAATTAGTGTCCGAGCATGTTGCTTTGTCAATCCATGCTCCGCATCTCCTCCCTATCAAACTTTATCCCCTCCAACCGACTACCAAACGGTTCCTCCATCAACCCAAAATGTCTTTCCACCTCTCTCTCCCATCACATCTCCGGGAATCTCTCCAAGCAAACTATTGACCACTCCAACATCAACTCCACCCCCTTTGACTTCACCTCCACCGACACCAACTCAACCATCCAAACACTCCTCCCCTCTAGCCATAAGCTTTGACCCCCATTGAGCTCATTTTCTCAACTCCTCCCACATCTCCTCACCCATTCTTCGATTCCCTCGAAGATCTACCTCTAAGAACCACCAATCCTCCTCCACCTCGACCTTTGTTCGAATCAATCGAACGCTTGGCCAATCAACCACCGCCTCTTCTGGCCATGGAACCACCTCTCCCACCATTACCACCACAACTTCCGTCCTTAGGACCAAACAATCCCTTAACTAGGCTCACTCATGATATGTTTTGTGAACATTGTCAACGCACTCAAGTAATTGTCGGCGACCTCCGTGAAGAAATGAGGTTCATCCTCAATCACATTCTCGATCGCCTCAACATCCTCGCCCACAAAAATAACTATTAGAGTAGTCTATTGTAGGGATCAAATAAAAATGTAGTTTTAATTTCCTTGTCTCTTAGTTTGTCTCATTTATGTCTAGATTAAAATGATCAATAATTGTATTGCAATGACAGATCATTCATGGAAATGTTTGTGTTGTGTGTTTACCTTCTGCATAATACTCCAAATTACCCTAACCATTTTTTCAAAAAGTCAAATTTTTTGACTTTGTATACAGTAGTCGGTTCCCACGGCCATAAAGGTCGGTTCCTTGTGTTGAACAGAACCGTCCAATCCGGTTCTACAGTAGTGGTTTCTTGTTTCTTGCTTCTAACATTTATTTTGTAGGTACTCTCGAAACAAGGGGGAGCTTATATCAACTTACCTAACATATTTGTTTTGTAGCATTATATCATCCTTGATGATTTCCTCCCTTAAAAGAGGATGCCTCCGTTAAGGGGGAGCACTACATCATGATTCAAACCGGATCAACTATGATTCACTTCGGATCAACTCTCTTATATCTCTACATTTGTACTTTACTTTTCATATTTTTTTTGTTTAGGCTTGCATTCCTAAATCTTTTTGTTTCGATAAAAAGGGGGAGAAAGTGAAGTAAATTTGAACTTACAATACGGTTCTAAACAAAATCTTACTTCCATCTAGCTATTTTACTTCAAACAATTTTAAGTTTTGTCATCAACAAAAAAAGGGAGATTGTTAATGCAAATAAACCAGTAAAAACGTTTATTTCTATTTTACGATCTTGCTATGTTTTGTCAATAACATCTCATAAAATCATATTAAGTAAAATACCTAGATCACACACATTTTATAACTCAAACACTTTTATAAAATGTACATCTTTCCATATTTAGTAACTTAGAATTTTAAATTATATAAAATGTAAATAAACCTTCAAATGTTTTTACATGATTTATGACATAACCACCCTACCATATCCTAGGGTAATCTACCAAGATTACATATAATCTTTCAAGATTTGGCAATTCAAAATTCGGATTTTATGTCAGAGTGTCGGTTCCATTGTGTAACACTGGCCGGTTCCATTCAAGCAAGGGAACCTTATGGAACCGGGCTACATGACTAGACGGTTCCATTGAGTTATACTGGCTGATTCTTCTGTAATGGAATCAGCAGAACCGTGCTACAGTGCAGTTTTTGGCCTATAAATACCAAGCCATTTCTTATGTTTTTCTCATATCTCTCTAACAATCTGATCATTCTCTCATTTATAGTTCTAGTTAGTTTTCTTATATCATTTATAGGTAATTCTCTTCGTGAGAGAAATTGCCAAACACCCCTTTGAGATGATCAAGTTCCAAGAACCTTGCTTCGCATCTCCATCACATTGTCAAGATCACATTTCTGTATCTTGTACTTCATTTAGTAGTTGTAGCATCATCCATCATTCTTGTAAAAGTAGTGTGATTGCATTTGGGTTGATTCTACCTTTGTTAGAATCTGATATTTAGCTTTGTACCGTTAAAAGGTGTAAGCAACGTTGTGAGGCTTCTCCGCCGGTTGAAGGAGATTAGTGACTAGTGTTTACTAACTCTCGAGTAGGTGACTCAGGGAGTGGAGTAGGGCAAGGAAGGTGTCCTTGTAGTCGAACCACTATAAACGCTTGTGTCTTGGTTCTATCTCCCTAACTCTTTACTTACTTGCATTTCATATATATTTAGATTACTAACCAAACATTAATATCGTCACACTTCACATAAGATCATATCTAATTTTTTAACAAACTAATTTTAAAACGGTAAAACTATTCAACCCTCCCTTATAGTTTTCCACACAAACCATTGATAATGCGTACCTGTGTTATCACGTGATCTGAACCAAATTATGTCTTCTTTTCTGAATCTATTCTTGTGCACTATGGCTACTTTCCAGAGTTGTATCATTGATGGTATGTAGGTTGGTCATATGTGTAGTTGCAGTATTCAAGTGAACGGCTGCAATGCAGGCAAAATGAGTAAAACCCAAATCTGTATACATGTTTATAAATTCTAGTATTCAACCAAAAGGACACTTACATTATGCGCTTTAGTTTTACTATCAGTATTAATACTTAAAAGATTTTCCATACTAAGTGTGCATAACTACATGTTGGTTGTTTCAGGTGCTCTATATCAGTATGACCGATTTTCATACGGTCACTTCTCACGACTCACAGGTTGGCCATATGTACACCAATGGCAGTCATATTAATTGTTGCAATATACAAAAGTTGATTATAACCAAAGGTGGCAACCACATTTTTAAGGTATATTATGTCACAGAACAGTAAACTTACATGTGCATACGTAGCTGAATGAGCACCGTTTTTGTGATTCTGCAACTGTAGAAAGAAGAATTCACCATTAAAACATCAAATATATGAAATGTGTATATCACTACATAAAATCTCCTACATCAAGTTACGTAAACCTATGTATACAACTATAATTGACTACCCGTTGCGCAGCCCCGTGCCCACCCCTTTTCCCACTAACTTAATACTTCATGATCGTGATCTATTGTGGTAATTCGCACTAACCAAGGAGGAAACAGAGAGAAAGGTTTAACTTTTCTCGAAAAAATGATGAATTTATCAGCAAATTTGAGTTTTTATCAAAGTTTTGTCATAAAATCAAAAAGAGAGTCTAGGAGTCAAAACTTGATACCATTTTACGAATTTAAATTGAAGCTTGCCTGAAAGACAAAGATCATTGATTATTTTCCATCTGTATGTTGCTTTTCTTAGAGTACTCTTGAAAAACTCTTTCCTACTAAGCAGAGGCTTGCAAAACTTCTAAAAGGCCTACAAATAACAAAAAATACTATTATGAATACATATTCAGATATAAACAAACAAACAAACAAACATAGCTACACTTGCATACATTATTTTTAGGTTTATATATGGCTATACCGAATAACATCCTTCTTCATGTGAGTTAAACTTAGCAGGCATATAAAAAACAAAATTATTAGCAGCTTTAGTGTTGCCAACAATAGCAACAACATGAAGTACTCTTACTTCGACGACCAAAGCCGTTTGGAATATAAAGTCATGATGGTCTGTAAACACTATGTCTTTCTGAAGAAAGTGTTAGCTTATATACAAACCTCAGGCAGAAGGTAGTGACAGAACCGAAACGTGTCATCTTATTTTGCAAAATCCGTACATCATGTTGTGAACCTGAACTGTAACAGAAAACAATATGATGTCAAAAATGCAGACATGGTTTAACAAAAGTAATGTACTACACGTACTATTTACCATACCCTTTGTTTGTGTTGCCTGATTTCTTGTATCTAAAAAAATTCACGGCAGCTACAGGTCTATCGGCAAATGTTGCTGGGATTTCATGTTAGACACAACATTGGTTTTCCTTTCATTGCTGCATCTATTTAACTGCAGATAAGTCGTGGATCAATCCAACTTTAGTGCATTTCTTGGGCCTCTTCTCGACTTTCTAGTCAGATCGTTCCTGCGTTTCGGATATGAAGTTTCATTCGAAGCTTTAGACTTCCTTTGGTAAATCTGATATGTAGGTTATACCTATTACATTATCAGTGTAGATTAATCCTTTGACAATCCCACAGTCTACGCGTATGAATCCTGCAACGTTTATAAAGTCGCATGATTAGTTTGTTGGTTAACGCTCTAATTATGATTATAGAAATAAACGCAATAAAATAAAAATACAAACATTCAACAAATGTCGCCACCTCGTTTTTTTTTGGTAAAGGGGATTTGACCCCGGTAAATTATATTACACCAAAAAAAACAATGAAGTACAATGGAATGTGACTGAGATGTCACATTAACCTCAAGCTACACGCTTGAACAGCCACTACTCATATGACATGCCATATGAGAACTACCTAAACATAGCCAATGGCACCAATAGGAAAGTACCATCTAATAGAACATAAACAACCAAACATAACTACTTAAAACAAGTGGATGGTAACTCCCAAAGACGAGCAAACATCACTCCATCTTTAGACTTCTTGAAATGTCGCCACCTCGTTTAAGCGCACCTAATAATGGTTTCCTCGCCATTATCTTCGGAGATGCTAGCCATAAGCAACCCTCATTATGTATTTATTCCGACGCTTGTGGCCTACAAATGATCATGTAAACAGATTTTTATAAGAAGGGGGAGGGGCTCAGATTTTTGTATTATATTAATACTTGTAAGGCTCAGGTCTGCACATGTCGAAGCAAAACCAAACACCGTTCTTGGCTGCAACCGCAACTCGGGTCAAGTTACCTCGCCAAGATACCGGCAGTCTTGGCTGCAACATTAACCCGGGTCAAGTTACCCTTCTAAAATACCGACGTCGATATATTATGCACACAAAACATATAAACGCAAATATTCATCATCATTGCCTTAACAAATAAACAACCAAATTAGACAACTATGTTTTAAACACTTATAATAACCAAATTCGGGTTAGGTTTCCGCTGAAACCATCAAATGGTTACAGCTAAACCACGCCTTTTCATGTGTAAAACTAACCGCAATTGAAAGAAATCGTCAACACAATACTTATAGCCACACGTCAAACTTTAAAAACCAAATAAAGGCAACACTTATGAACAAAAACATCAATCATCAAATCAATCCATGATTAATCGACATCACAAATTTATCAACCCACACTGAATTTCAAAAAACACAAATCTTAATGTTCAGATAAATAGATCGGAAGCTAAAATATTGATAGGGCCTATAAACTCACAATTCAAAAGAGGGATCAACCTCCTACATGCAATCGAATTTGTTCCTCTGCCAATCCAAAAATCAGCCGACTCACCTCACCAATTAATTATCATCCACAAAATTAACACCAATAAGTTTGTGGTTAACACCATAATCCATCAAAATTAAAAACCCACACCACAAATTATGTATGTGAGGTTTGATGAGATTTGTTTTGCGGATGAACTATCAAGGTTGCTCTAGAATGATCGAGTTGGGGGCGATGGCATGAACTGATATAAAAAAATAGGCCGACCCAAACCGGGAGCCCAAAAAACACCTGAACCAAGCGACGCAATACGACGTCGTTTTGAGCGCAAATGAGTATATTTATAATTAGTTTATGTTCCTTAAAGTTATTGAAACATAAAAAACACAACATCCATAAAGTTAAAAAAGCTTCTTACTAAAAACTATTATTAGAGGGTACCCGTCGCAACGCGCGAGTACCTTGCTAGTAAGTTAATAATGATAATAGAAACAAGAACAAAAACTGATGGTTTATGGTGGGGTTTAATATGGTAATTAGGTATTTAGCTATGTGTGATGTGATTGTTGTAAGATATATATATATAGATATGTTTATTTGATTGGTTGGCTGAAATTTGTGTATTTAGTTTTTTTGTAAAATGAGGCTTGTTATGGTTTTTATGCTAACTATTACTTTTTTTAATCTCTAAAGTGTACTTTAATTTTGCTATGGGTAGGAAAGAAAATAAAACAAAAAAATCAAAATGACCTTATTGACCTCAAGTGAAAGTCACGTGATGCTTTTGACTTGGCTTGACTAGCGACCATTAGAAAAAAGACCAATCAGATTATATAATAGAGACATTAAAGAGAAATGATGTATTTATTTCAAAATCAAATGTAATCGTGCTTTTTCATTATTCTTTTAATTGAACAAATTATGTTATCACATCATTGTGTGTAGAGGTGCACAAACCGGTTAACCAGTTTCGGTTTCGGTTTGGTCAACAAACCGGTCCAAACCGGTTTGGTCGGTTAACCGGTTCGGTTTGGAACCGGTCGAGGGGAAGAAAGACCCGAACCGGTCTAACTGGTTCCCAACCGGTTTTTCCAGTTAACCTGTTTTCGGTTTATGTATTTTTTTTTCGTTTTTCGTAGTTTTATACATAATAAACTGAATAAAATTCAACTTTTATTTAATAGAACACATAATACATCGAAAATCAAACACATCGGAAAGGTAATTACATCAAACATAATACATAAACTTAAAACATAATACATCGTAATTCGGAAAGCTAATCGGACAAAGTCATATCAAACTCTTCTCCTCCGGAATCGAATCCGTTAGACCTAGCTTCGCTCGCAGCTTCATCTAGTGCGATTTCTTGATCGGAAAGTGACATCGCTTCATTTTCTTGCACATGTTCATCCAAGATATCTTCTTCAAAGTCTAGGGCATTTTCAAGGTTTGATGTGTGTTGTATACGCTCGGTTGCGTCCACGTGATCCTTTAGACACATACACATCTCCAAAGACGCCGGTGTAAGTCTTGTTCTTCGGGTTGATAACACCCTTCCACTTGTTGAAAAGCGGATTCAGAAGCTACCGAAGTAGCTTGTACACTTATTAAATCCATGGCCATTCGGGATAGAACAAGAAACATTGATTCCTTTGCTTTTCAATAACCCAAAACATCAAAACCTACAAACTCATGGGGCTCAAGATGGGAGATAAAATCTTCATTGACGTATCTTTCATATTCGGCGCTCGTTAAACGATCATTCCTTGCCCGTTTGTTGGATAACCAAGTTAATGATGTGTGCAACACATCAACTATGATAAAACCTACCCTCCATAGGTGAACTGTATTTTAATGCAAGTCTACCAATTGCACGTGTATTGTTGCTAGCATTATCCAACGTAATTGACAAATTTTTTTCTTCCAAATTGAAATTGGCAAACACTTTTCTCAACATTTTAGATAAAGCAGGTCCCGAGTGGGGAACCGGAAAGTCTTCGAATGCAATGACCCGCTTCATCATTTGCCAAGTATTAGGCTCAATCCAATGTGCGGTAACACATAGGTACGAACCGGGCAAACCATGAGGATCAGACCAAACATCCATTGTTAAGTTGACACTAGCATTTAAATTAAGAAACCATCTATTATTAGTTGTATAGCCGTTTTTCATAATTTCATTGCATCACGTTTTAGAGTAGTGCGACTTACATGATTGTACTTTGGTTGCATATGGTTTTGAAACACCCTCGTCATTTGAGCGTTGTCAAAGTGGTTGAATGGTAAGCCTTGTTGAATCACCAAACCCGTGGATTGTTTACGAAGAACATCCGGATTGTACACAAAAACACTCTCATCTCGAGCCATAGACGATTGCCCCGCTTTCGGAACCGTCTTGAGTGCCTCACAATGCGGATGCGTGATATGATTCCTCAACGTCGAGTTGGATCCCGACGACAAGAAATTAAAGCAATGCTTACATTGAGCCTTGGTCGAGTTGTCCGACATCTTGCAAAGGTTGTACTGTTGCCAAACCTCGGGGTTTCGGGTGGTTGTTAAAATTTGAGAAATCGTCGGTGCACTTAAAGAACCAACACCTGTGGTAGTTGAACTAGATTGAGTTGCCATTAGTGAAAGAAATTTGGTTTTGCTTTGGAGAGTGTTTTTTTGCTTATGATTGTGAGTTGTGTAAGTTGTGATTGAATGTGTAACACAACCCCTCTATTTATACTAAAATAAAATGGCAAAATGACAAACACTACACCTAAAAAGTCAGTAAACCGCTCCTCCCCGGTCCCTACCCGTTTGAAATTCAAAATTCGTTTTTTTTTTAAAAGTGCTGAACCGGTTCGAAAAACCGGTCGAAACCATGAAACCCCAAACCGGCGGTTTGGCAAAAAACCGGACCGGTTTTGATAAAAACCGGTTTTTTAATGAGTTATTTGTAGACATAAAATTTGTGTTTTGTAAAACCATAGAAATGTTCCGATGGTGTAATTTAGTGTAAAATTTGGACCTATTTGTAATGCCGAATAGATAGGTGTCTAAGTTATAAGTTTGTTCAAACTAGATGGACATCGTATAACATAAAACTTTGATCATCATCAAATCAAATCTGAAGCGCAGTCACCACCATATTCCATAGAAAACTTGTGGTTGTGGTTAAAGAAAATAAAATAATCAAAGATGGGTATGAAATTTTTGAACAAGAAGGGGTGGCACACGGGGAGTTTAAGAAACATAGAAAACGTATGGAAAGCAGAACAGAAACATGACTTGGAACAAAAGAAACTTGAAGAGCTTCGTAAACAGATTCATGAAGAACGAGAAAAAGCTGACTTTCGTAAACTCCAAGAACAAGCTGGTTTAGTCCCGTATGTTTTTCCTTTTTATTCATTCATTCAAATAGTTTATTAATTAATTAATTAGGGTTAGGGTTTTAATTAATTAATTATGTGATTTGCAGGAAGCAAGAGAGATTGGATTTTTTATATGATTCTGGGTTGTCTGTTGGGAAGAATTTGGATACAAGTACTGAATCTCCTTTTCCACCTAAACAAGAACAGCCTGAACCACCTAATAAGGTAAACCCTTATTGCTTATTTTCTGAAAGAAAATTAAATACTACTCGAAAAAACTAATATTTTTCGAAAATCAATTTATAAAAGGTATATGACCTGTATGTTGTGCAATTGATTTCGGGGGTGTTTGGAATACAGATTATGCTTTTACAAAACTACAATAATCACTTTTTACAAATGGGTTGCGAAACATTATTTTCTCATCATCTGCAATTTGCAAAAGTGAACGCAATAATCACATTATCTCTTCTATAAACAATTCCGGACACCCTCCAAAACACAATAAGTAAGATTTCTTCATGTATTCTTTCTGACCTGATGTATTAAACTTGTGGAGTTCGACATGTAACCTATTGAACTAAGCAAAATCTTTAGCTATCTGATATGATCTGCTATATTAGTATACCTGTAGACGATTCAAAGGTTCTTGGTGGGTATCCAACTCTCGTGTCATATCCTGGGCAGGTGGTTATATTTTTCTTACATTATTGTAAGCTTTTTTGCTTGACTAGCACCCCGTCACATTTAAAGATACTACCATGCAATGAAACAGTGACAAGCAAAATAATAAACTTTGACGAGGCTACTACTTGCAAACAATAGAATAAAATGATCAAGGAGCCCTTGTTTACTAGTGTAGGATAGAGCTACATGAACACGTGATAATATTTAAGCTCAGAAATAGCATTTATTTATAAAGATAGGCGTGTGCTAACCCTTAGCAGATACCTGTATTCTAGTCAAATGAATCAATGTTAAAACACTAAACATATTGCATGTACGACAGCACTCCAGGTGTATATGGATGTGGAAATGTATTATAGGCCAAATTTTAATAATCAAAGTATGGATCATCTTCCAACATCAGGAACCTAGTAATTTCAGTATGATTAATTCTTCTTCTACCAAGACTGCATTGGTCATTTTCTCCTGTTTGTTGAGGCATATCTTGACAGATATATGGAACCAAGTGACTCCATTATTGCTATATATCCCCCCTGTTATTACTAGGCATACTTATTATTACAATCTCAGTAGGTTTCTAACCTATGTTATTTTTTCTTACAGTTGAATCATTTATGTTCTGGGTGCGTAAATATTTAATCATTTTTTTTGTTGCAACAGTCTTCTACACCAGGGGCATTATTTGAAGATAAGCCTCAGTCTGCTAATGATGCATGGAGGAAACTACATTCCGATCCCTTGCTTATGATAAAGCAACGTGAACAGGAAGCTCTAGCTCGTGTCAAGAATAATCCAGTTCAGATGGCAATGATTCGTAAATCTGTAAGTCAACAGGTAATTTTTTATTAAATACTTCTAATAAATGTCTTCTCTTGGTAATCGGGGTGTCAATCGGGTTATCGGGTTGGGTTTGAGGCTTATCGGGTCGGGTCTATTGGGTTTTGGGAAAATATGTATCCAACTCGACCCTATAAAGAATCGGGTCTATTGGGTTGCGGGTTACCCGCAACCCGATAAGCTAAGTTGGACCCGAATCAACCCGACCCTATAAGGCCTTATCGGGTTCGTGTCAGGGTCAGGTTGGGTCAACCCATTTGACACGCCTACTTGGTATACATTGTTGCTTAATATCCTTTTGTCATGTTCTTCTTTCGTAGGTTGAATCAAAGAAGCACAAGGAGAAAACTTCAGATGGAGACAAACACAAAGAAAAGCATCACCGCAAGAAGTCGAAACATGACAAGCATAAATCTTCCAAACATCGTATCAACTCAGAGGATGCAGCTGGACAAGACGAAGAACAAAGAAGCATCAGTCCCGTCCGTCGCTCAAAACACAGGGATAATGTCCAAAGTGAACGTGCAAGGGATACAGACAGGTATCAACGTGAAAGATATGAGGGGGAAGACCGTTTTGATTCTGGATCTGCTAGAAGGGACAAGGAAGATAGAAACCATCGTCCACCAACCCATCATAAAGTCAGTGATGCACCACATAACCGGAGGAACAGAAACACGGAACTTTCAAAAGAAGAAAGAGCTGCAAAGCTTAAGGAAATGCAAATGGATGCCGAGCTGCATGAAGAACAAAGATGGAGACGCTTGAAGCAGGCTGAGGTAGAAGATGCTAAAGAGGTTACACATGCAAGTTCTAGTGGCAGGAACTTTCTAGATGCTGCTCATAAAAGTGTTTATGGTGCTGACAAGGGTGGCAGCTCCACCATAGAGGAGAGTGTTCGCCGTCGGACACATTATTCACAACGAAAAAGTGAAGGAAACGCTTTTAGGCGATAGACTACGCTCTTTATTGGGATCATTTGGTTGAGAAGTGGTGTTATATATACTCTAAGGATGCGTTACTCAAATCGGCGCCCAAAACAAGGGAACTTGATCTCTTCTTGCCCTACTACTCGTGTGGTATCTTGGATAGATAGTCTGCAGGTGTTGGTAAATAAATGTTCTCATATTGTGTTGCCCTATATGATCTCATATTGTGTTGCCCTATATGAAAATGGGATTATTCAGGTAGTTGTATAAGTGAAGGTTAATGGAAATTGTAATATTGATTATGCATCAGTTTTTAACAGGAGAGTGTTTTTACATTTCATAATCTTTGAGCTGGGAATAGGCATATGGACTAGTAGTTGTCAACTATGCTATTGATTTCTGTTTGCAGAAAGTATCTATCTATTCAATCCAGTCTTCCTGTTTTAGTTAAAGGTTGTTATACATTGATTTGATACAACTGATTGACATGCAGCCTAAAAAATGACGTCTGTATGAAATTTTCACATTTTTGCAAAGTTGTTACTCGATCTGCAGTTTGAAACATTATCATCAGCAGATTTTATCATCTTCAAGCATGCCTCAATATTTTTCATCGCTGATAGTTTGATTGTCAAACAGCAGAATTACAGAAAGTTGCAGTCTGTGAGTTTGTGGTGATTGTAACTTCGTTGAGATAATTGTTTGGCTCTATATGAACTTTGTAAGCAATGAAAATATCTTCATTGAGAATATTGCTCCTGATACTTCAAACATTTTTTCCAGACAAAATGATAATCAAGTAGATCTAAGAGAGATCAATTTTTGTTTTGAGCAACTAAGAGATACGAATGGCAATGAGGTGGGACAGCCATCCTCATCCTCAAACCCGATTACCAGAATCCTTCTCAATCCTCATCGGGGATCTTACCGGGCCATCCCATTGGAATGCTATGCTCCCCCAAACCTCATTACGAAATCATTCCCAAACCCACCTCTATCCCCATCGGGGATCTTATCAAGGTGCCTCATTGTAGCGTGATGTTTCACAAAACTCTTGTCATTCCCCGTTTTTGTTTTATTATTTTTGCATTATAAACAATATGATTTTATGCAATAATTTGAAAAATCGAAAATATAAAATTAAGCATGTTAGTAGTGGCAAGGATGTTGGTTCGATAACGAGTCAAATTGAGTTGATCCAATGGTACATAGCCAATGGGTCGGCTTAAGCTGTGCCAAATTTGTTGGTCCAATTTAACAAGAGCGCTATTTATGGAAGTATCAAATTTGTTTAACTATATAAAAACATGATCCCGTAAGAACAGGAAAGTGACCATTTCTGTTGATTAGGTGGGAAAAGAATACTAAAAACTGACGTTTGAGCAATTCAAGTGTCAATCAGATACGCATGTTACTTTTTTTAGCATGTTTGCAAAATGCAAAGGCATCAAGAATCGGTATATTATGTAAAATTTGGTTCATCCGTCTAACTGATATAGCGAGACCAATCATACTTAAAAGCATGATAGACTAGCTCAAAACTACATTAAAGAGAACACCACCACTCTTTCTTTACATCACAAGTGCCGTATTGAATACAACAAATTTGCAGTGGGGGATCAAAGGTTCATAGACCACGCTAGGAACAAATACATCAATATTATCATCTAATTTGTCTCGACTTCAGAATACTAATTACGAGTATTTCAATCTCACCACACCCTTTGGACCTAACCGAATATATATATTTCTATAAACTGCACAGGTACAGGCATGATTGATGACTACACCAGGCTTTTACATGTTAATCTTCGTTAATCCCAGATGAGTGACC
This sequence comes from Tanacetum coccineum, assembly GCA_026074375.1. NCBI lineage: Eukaryota > Viridiplantae > Streptophyta > Magnoliopsida > Asterales > Asteraceae > Tanacetum > Tanacetum coccineum. The sequence goes on along the minus strand of BQNB010032330.1, from coordinate 34,500 downwards.
AAACTGCTCTGTTGTCAGGTAAACTGATTGTTGCTGCTGGTGGAATGGTGACCTCATGCTTGACTCCAGTATTTGGTGAGTTAACCCCATGCTCATGCTCATGCTCATGCTCGTACTCACTCGTTGCTTTTTCATGGACCTCTCTCCTAATTGGTTCTCAATGGGTGAATCCATGTGACAACCTGAATCTGGTGTTGAGGGCTCACCTCTTTCATCAACAGAAGTGTTATTGACTTGGACACATTCCTTGGCAGCCGTTTCCATGATAGGGGACTCAAAAGCAGGAGCTGAGGTCACAGGATCCGTTATATTTTTTGATTCTAGACAGTTGTCTTCTGAGGCAGGTGTTTCAGATAGAACTCCGCTGAGCCTCTGTTGCTCTTCAATAATCTTCTTCAGGTACTTCCCCTGGGCTTCTATCCGTAACTGAAGCTGTCTTTGCACCTAATAAAGTTCAATTGGAATGTTACCTTGAAGAACGCAATACAAACTGCATGTTGGGTAGAGTCGCTAAAAAGCATGGGCAAAGTAATATTAAATGATTGTAAGAATTGAACATGAGAGCATCTTAATCTCTCCGGTTATAATGTAACCATCTACTTACTAACACAATATATCAAAATGCATGTTAGCACTGAATGTAGAGCACAAGTAAAGAAACATTGACGAGTACCACAAAAAACATAATATTCCAACAAGACATATTCATATCTCACCATGACAATGCAGCAGTGACAGTGCAGGTGAGCAACATCAATGACTGTGCAAGTGCAGCAAGCAGTCACTAAGGAATCTAAGCAGCCAATGGACCTTCTAGGACGTAGAACTATTGAACAATATTGTGTGGATACACCTAAGTGGTAATTTGCATATGTAATTTTGCATTAGCAGAATTTCTATTTATTTACATATTAATTTTAAAAAAAGTTTGGTGTGGGGTTTAGATGAACATTTGGAAGTCAGAATCAGGATACCAAAACAGATGAACATATAGTGACATGGAAGGTAAACTACGAACTCCAAAGACCACCCCACAAGACCAACGAAGCCAGGTAAATCACTAGCCTATTAAGGCTAGGCCATGTGGCCCCAAAAAGTTGCAGCTTACGGGATTTGAACTTGCTACCTCCTTCGGAGACTCCCAAGCCCTTCCAATAAGGCCACTCCCCTTGGGGTTAAAAAACTATATAAATTTTCCATTTCAGTCTTGTTAAGCACAAAGAGCAATGTGAGCAGTCATGACATTTGGTGGTCGCCTCTAAAACACAGGTCACGTACCATGCTAAATATTTTGACCTAGCAGCTGAGCCAGCTCAATTGTCTAATCATCACACAGTGAGCACTTATATCACGTGCAACCCCCCGAATACCACGTCGATAAGGAAATTTTAGCACATTATGCATCCCCTGCCCTTAGGTCCCGCTTAAGTAGCAGGTTAACTAACTTTTCTGATTGTAAGAATGCATGCACAAGTCAGTATAAACGGGACGAGCGGCAGAAGAAAGGGAGAAGCAGCTATACATCATTGTCTATGACTTCTGAAACCCATGTAAATCAATATCAAGACTATGCGCTTAGACTTAAGTTCTAAAGTTATGTGATGATGACTTGCATAATCTAAAAATGAACAAGCTTACTGAACAACATTTTTTTGTTTTTTACTATCCATTTCCCTTTTCTTAAACTTATACACACAGATTAAGCATTGCAAAGGTCGTCCAGCACATGCGGGACTTATAACTTAATGTTCCAGAAAAAAGTAGACAGGGAAATAAATAATTTGAAGTGAAAATAAGCATATAAAAAGCTTGATGATTTTATTGGCAACTGGTTCCTTTCAATTTGATAGACAAGTGACTAATAAGTTTCTAAGGTCACTATGGTTCCACTGAGCCAAATGGGAAGTTGCATATGACACCCTAGCTCAGTGCTTGGTAAGGTGTTGCAACGACACAACATCTGTTGTGATGTACCTTTGCTGATAAGAAAAACAAAACAAAGAACATGCCATGCTTTAATGGAGGCTTTTGTTCATCATTCTGCATAAATATAGGATGGCTCTGTGGGTCGCAACTTGTGTGTCTATAATGAGACCACAAATTAACCCAAAGATAAGTAAGCCAAGCTCCTTCGCTTATGGTAATGTTCTGCATGGGAGGTAGTAACCATTTAATTGTAGACATAAGATTTACTGTATCTGTAGAATAGGGTTTCTCCATGTAATAGTATTATCCTAGTTTAGAGGCTTTGTACATAAAATTAGACATTGACCTCATGATTAATAAAGGGAAATATATTCATCACTTATTTTTCAGAGACAGGGAAATAACCATATAAGATAAGGTATATAATAAACAACCAAAATGTTGCTGATTTAATACCTCCAATTGCTCATGCAGTCGTTTTTGCACCTCCATCTGCAGCTTCAGTGCTTCTGTGATCTGCATTCCACTAACAAAAGAAAAGAGCACATGAATACTGTAAGTCCTTTAAGATATAAATGTGGAAAGCGACTTTATTTTATGCAGGGTAAACTATGAATGCAAAATCTCTAAACTACATATACTTAAAAGCAATAAACTCACAATATGACATAACTATTGGAACCAAACGATGATAAAAAAAGACTTACGATGACCCATCCAAACTGGAAAGCATGTCACCCGATTCTTTCTGGTCAAACGCTTTTCCTTGCATAAGATTCGAGCATAATAATCAGCACACTTTTGCTTATTCAGTTAATACTATGTAAATGCAGTGTATCTTTTATAATACTGATTACATTTTGAATTTTCTGTCATACTTATTAAAATACGACTGAAATCAGCTATTATAAGTTCAATTTAAAAAATATAATACCTTCAGAGGAGGAATCTGGTAGGTACTTTGCCAGTCGATATTTCTGTACAAATAAGGAAGCACACATAAGTCAACAAAGTAACACTGTAACAGCATTTTAAGCCGCATGATTAGTCTGGATAATAGTGGTGTGACCCCTACCTGCAAATGGCTCTTCACATGATAAATTGTTAGTCCTTGAACACCCATGACTCTAAGCACACCTTTTGGAGTAGCCCCTGCATCAGGATGTCAGGATTCTCAAGTCAGTCATGGAACTAACATATGAAAGCATAGTCTTTACTGAATGAAGTGTCTTTCTAAAACAATTTAATTCCCCTATATCCAGTCTCAATAGAATTACTAATATATCTCTAGGGGCGATTTCCGGCCGCCACCCCTCATGTCTTTTCCGGCCATTTATCCTCTCTAACATTGCTCTTTAGATCATTTAATGTTTCTGTGTATTACTAGTTACGATGGTATACAATACAGTCTTTGATTTGATTGTTTCTTTTAGGGTTTCCCTAAAGATCCTATAAGAACATCGAATCTATTCTGGTTGTGGAGTATTCCTTGTATCTAGCATATATACAGATTCATTTATGGTGTTTAGACATGTGAGTTAGGGTTATGGTATTTGTAAAGGGGTGGCGTGCTGTCGGTTTAAAAGCTCTATCTTTATGGAAATCTCTTTCGCCGGCGAAACAGTGAACCCTAATTTTCTATAGTTAGGGTTTCGGTTGGTAATGAACATATATCCTGGTTTTGCTATGGGTCTATTCGTGGGTCCTTGGCGTTTGCTCCTCCAATCCTGGCGGCGGATTAGGGTTACAGTTTGCTGATTGATTCTTTTGTTAGGGTCTATTTTTTGCCTAATCTATTGCTGCTGCTATTGGATCTGTCTTGGTGCCGCAAGTACTCGATTCCTTATCCGTAGTTTTAGGGATTCGATTTAGTATTGACGATCCAATTGTTGTGTTTGTTTCCTGGTTTGGTTCGTTTTAATGGAAGTGTGATGCATGATTAGGTTTTGCTAATCATGCTGTAACCGTACGAGGGTGTTTTGAATTGGAATGGGAGTTTTTCTGGGAATTAATGTTATTTGGAAGTAATCATATTAGGGTTTGGCTGCCATGGTTAATTACATAGATAGTGCGGTTTTTTGAAAGCCGTTAATCATTGAATGGAATATCGGTCTGTTGTAAGTTCTCCATTGGATGAATATGGCTTGCTGTAATGACGTGATTCATATTGCAGTTTGGTTCGATTTACATGTGGGATTCGAACCCTAGTTATAGGGTTTTTCGGTTTCAACTTTTGTCCTGTTCATGCCTTTAAATGGAGATGAAGTGGTCACTTGGTTTGTGTGACGGAAGTTTTATGGTTGTTAGGGTTTTCATAAACCCTAGAACTTGTTATATCAGATCTGTTCTACGTTTGGGCTGCACTCTTACCAAGTAAACGTGACAGTCTGCTACTGGTGTAATGATGGTTAGTATGGATGAAGGATTCCAATCGATTAATGCCAATCATGGGTGGAAGAAGTTGGTTGGCTGACACTTAATGGCAGGGTATACTCCGTAAGGGTCTAAACATGGTTATACTACGCATGCTTGTGGGTGTCATTGTGGTTGTCTTTGGTTCGTTCTATGGAAGTTAGCCGCGATGGCTATTTGGAAGTTATTGTAATCGTTCTGATCTGTTTCGCTCGTTGATATGAATTACTCTACCTTCTTATTGGTTCGGGTTCGCTAATTATAACAGATTTGGAATTATGTGCTCTTGATGATGGTGTTGCATGACGGTTTATCAATTTTTCATCAGGAAGTGGATTGCGATTCCAATATGGAAGTATTGATAAGAACATGTGGGCTATTATGGATGTTTATTATTTTGTTGTTTCTTATTTTGGTAGTGATAAGAATGGCATGTCATTCTTATGTAGGGAGTAGATTAGTAGCAATTTGTTGCTTGTAAGTGTCCTCTCTTTGGACTGAGATAAGGGACTTCACCCTTATCCTTTGTACCTCAACGATTTTTTGGTGTAATACAATTTACCGGGGAAACCCTTTACCAAAAAAAAAAAATAGAATTACTAATTCAATTGTTCCTGCTTCTAACAAATACGGTCTCTTTACTTTCAGATGAGCCATGAAAAATCAATGTTAGAGAAGCTGGATAGTTAAAATGACGCTAACAAAGATATGCCAAGGTAGTGCTGTGAACTAAACTGAGCCAAAGCCCCACAAACTCAAATCAAGATCGAGCATGATGACTAGCTTGGGTCTACATTCGAGCTTAACTCCACTTGACCCATGCGTTGCTAGTAAAGATGTTTATTCATGCTCAAGCTCAAGCTCAAGTAAGCTCATTTGTAGCATTTTTTTATCAAAAATTAATACATGGAAGCATACTGCTCTGCATACAACAGTATAGTCTCCACCATAATTGCAATTTTCTACTCTATAAAAGTACTAAGAGAAGTTAATTTCTCTAGCACAAACCCCGAGAATATACTAAAACATTCAGCTGTTATAATGCTTAATATATGAGCAAATAACAATTTTATAATCCGAAATATGTGACCATATACAAGTTAGTTTGGAGTCGAGTCACGACGATGCGCATTGATAGTGTTTACCTATCCTATTAACATTCATCAATTGGATGCATTCTTTAAAAGATTTCATGTGCAAATGATTACAAACATAATTATGTGTATTGCTTCCATATTTTTACAGGAACAAAAGTCATGGACAAACAGTGTAGGTAGTGTGAAGTTGCACAGTAACCACTTTAGCAATTCAAAAGACTGCAGCAAGAAGTTAAAGAGAGAAAAGTAGAAAGTTTTTAATTTATCATGCTTATTTGTCTGTTGGGCGTCTATTGCGAAAAACAGATCAAAAAGCAGATGCAATAAATAACTTAAATTTAGGCAATTAACATCAAGGGAACTCACTATCTGGGCCACCCAGTTGTGCGACGGCATCGACAAAGCGTTCATGAAGCTCATGTGTCCAACGGAGGCGTTGTTTAGAAGCTAAACTAGAGGAATTGTTGAGAGCATTAGACCCATTGACCACATCCATTATAATACTGGTAACTATATCAGATCAGCACATAATATGTAGTTGCAAACTACACATCAACTTGGCTTCAAGTCTATCACCTATATGAAAAAATATACAACAGATAAATAAAAATAAAATAAAAATAAAAACGAGAGAATTATACATAACATATGTGAATATGAACATGAATGTGTTTACATATCTCTCAACCTTATGACATACAGAAAGAGACTATATAAATTAATGGAAGATATGACCTACCAATTTGCAACAATGCCGGAAATAATACAAGGAGAGAAAACGAAAAACAGCATATCTTAAGTATAATAACAAAAGACGCTTTAAATTAAATATATGAATAAAGTAAGTTGAAGTGTATTGCGAATTCGGCTAAATTGGTCATTTCTAGTACAGATGTCTGAACCACATATAATACTATGTTCTTGTTTACAGTTTTACATATTCAGTGCGATAACAGAAGATAACTATGATGAAAACATATCGAATGATTAAAAAAAGAAGGAGAAAAAGATTAATTTAGTGGGTTAGAGTCAACAAATAAACAAGATCTTATAAGGGCAGAAGATATAGATATTAATTAAACAAGTGTAAACTTATTATTATACCTCCACTCAATACAGTTGAAAAAAAAAAGAATCAAGATTTAAATCAATTAAAGACGATGATGGTTGAAAATTAGAATAAAAGAAGAAGGCAAGGCACCTATGGTGGGGCCCGGGCAGATGCGAATGAATCGGAGGGAGCTGCTGATTGTTTGAAAAGAGTCAAATCGGCAGAGCAGACGGCAGTTGAAATGAGATGAGATTGAGCCTGCAATGAAAGCTCCTCCGTTGGTTTTGGTTTTCTTTCTGGGCTTAAAAATATATATATATCAGGAAATAAAGTCCACATTACCAAACTTAGTAGTAGTAAATATTTTATGCTTTGCTTTTTACGTCTTTGTCTTTTTTATTGGCTTCCCTTTTAACCACTTGCTAACTCACCCTTTTATCACCCTACTCCATCCAAATTAACACAATAATCTTTCACCTGGATTTGAATAAAAAATATCTTAAGTGTTAAATAACCTTAAACATTTCCAAAGTCACTGAGTGAACAGTCACCCATTGAGTTACCTTCAAGAGCTCAACCTGAGTCTATGAGAAAGACCCAACCATTCAGTGAGGCGGCACTCGGTGAATGAAGTCTCTGAGCCAAAGAAGAAGGTGATGGGTTCAGTGAGTTATGGCAATAGACTCACTGAACCCCATACGATCTCCTCAACTATTATAAGACCTTGAAGACAAGAGCTTGAAGAATATGTGGGATAAGTTTGAATGGAAAAGTTCAAGTACTTATCCACCTAAAGTCAAACTATCCTGAATAGGGTATGAAGACAAGGTCAGTGTCAGCATTGACCTTAGAAAGTGTGTTTGTCCCAATTAGAATTGTAATAGAGACAAACTGTACAATATGTACTTGTCCAACCAACCTTGGAACACGCACTTGTCACTCATGTGGGTATGACCCTACCTAAGCACTATATATAAAGATGCCTTGTAAAGGAGTAGGCTAAGTTTTTGCACTAAATATTGTATCATTCACAAACACCACCTCCTTCAAATCAACTAAGTCCCTAAACAAGTTCAGTTGGTTAGCATAGTTGTTAACTTAGCATAATACTTTGACTTATGCTAACTTGTTAGTGAGGAGATCACACACACACACATTGTTATTCAATCTTCATTGTTGTTTCGCAAACAATGAAGTATAGATCTTAATAAGATTTATAAGAATTAAACGTTGAAAAAAGTTTTGTGTTCTTTACTTGTTTATCTTTATATTTGTCAAAACTGTTTTTCATTACATTACTTACAAGCCATGAGTTAGTTTTATCTTAACTTTATAGTTTTTGGTAACTAAACCTGAGTCCGAATGGACCAATGATGAGAGGAGGGTGGTCATTCATGACCAACGCCTTAAAAAGTATCATTATATCATGTCTACCAGATGATAATATAGAGTCAGTCATTAGCTGTGAGACAGCTAAAGCTACGTGGATTGACTTGGTTCACAGCTTTGAAAGTCCCTCTGATACCAAGGAAAACAGGATCATGGATCTGAAACTTGAGTATCAAACATTAAGAGCTAAACTCTCTAAAAGTCTCCCACAGACCTATACCCGATACAAGACCCTGCTCAATGAGCTTTCCAATGATGGTGTGACACTGTCTAAACACGAAATCAATGTCAGCTTCGTGAATAGTCTCCCTGAGAAGTGGCTTAGCTTCTCTATGAAGACAACCTAATCTTAAAGAGATATTCTGAGACCAAAAAGGCCCTGAGAACTGCACCCTCAACCAATTGCCTTCTTTTCTAATAATATTATTCAGGATTTCTAAGAAAATTCTAATGATGAGGCTGATGAGAGAACTAGTGACGAGTACCTTAGAGACTTAGAGTTAGAGTTTCAAAAACATTTTATCAAAAAGAAAAATAATTTTTCGAGTAAAAAAACAAATGAAAACATTGATTGTTACAAATGTGGCAAAAAATGTCATTTTGCAAGAGATTGCTTTTCTAAAACGTCTTAACCCTCTTATAAATCATCAGTGTCAACCTCCTCTTCAGTGTCAAAAAGTTTTCAACCCAAGTTTATGATGCGTATTTTCTTTTAAAGAAATAATTTAACAAGTTTTAAATTTATAAAAACTCGTTCACCGATGTTTACACGCACTAACGGGCAGAATACCGGTCGTGTGTAATGTAGGATTGGTAAATCCAAGATCGTCCCAAGAGCTAAGTTTAGATTACTTATAATTTGAAATTTCACGGGTTTGAAAATGGTTTTGAATAATTTTGAGAATTAAGACAAGAAGTAAATGTGAAAAAGTAAATTTATAAGAAGACTATAGGGAGAAAAGCATGCTAACCTAGTTACTTCATTACTAATGTATATGACATGTTTCCTAATGCAAAGTCTAAGTATTGTTTTATTAGTGTTCTAATATTGACAGATCCGAATTGACGTTCGAGGTCTGTCCTATACTTCCATGGATCCCAATTACTCGAAAGTCTCGATGTTAAGGTATCATGGTTCTAGCTATTAAGTACCAACCATCCAAAAGACTTGTCTATAATCTAAATAGATTATTAACCCTCTCTGAAAAAGTTCCTGCGCTTTTTTTAAGTATTTAGGGTAATTAAGGCGGTGATCTGATCGATTCCTACACTAGGATAGATTCCAACTTATCCTATTACCTTTGTAATCCCAAGTTCAGCGGTTTGCTTGATAAAAGGACTAACCGGATCAAAACTACCTTTAAATATTGCCAAAACGCACGGATCTATGACAAGCTATAAAGATATCTAATAAAACGATAATCAAACAGGAAACATTAATCATAACATTAGTAATTACATAACTAGGCCAGCACTAGAAGTGCTTAGCCACTCATGGTAACAGAATAGTAAGAAATAATAGAGGGATTCATTGATCGAAAGCTCATAATTCTTACAGGATTTATTTATGAATGATTAAATATAAAAGTAAGTAAAGTGATTTATCCCTTGGACTTCAGATGGATTTCTTTGACCTTTGGAAGCTTGGTTCGCCCCTTGATGTTGTGGTAGAATGGTTGATGATGAACATGCATAATGAGGGCTCTATTTATACTTTTCGAACTTGTTACTGTGTAACCTTTGTGTGTGGTTACGCCGTAATCATGCTAATATGGGCTTCCTTATCGCAGGGAAAAATTTATGTTACGACGTAACTTCAATGTCCTTGTTACGTCGTAAAGCTGACTCGGATGACTCATCATTCCATAATGAGATGTGTTACGGCGTAAACTTTGCAAGTGATTACGCCATAACCTTTGTGATGACCATTCTTGCCTTTATTATGTTATGGTGTAACCTTTGCGGGATGGTTACGCCGTAAAACGTCTTGAAAATCCAAATTTGCTCGTTTTTGTGTCCAAATTCCGTGTTTCTTGCACAAATGCTCGATTTCTTCCTGAAAACAATAAATAAGTGATTAAGTATCATTTTCAGGCATTTATGAGATAATTACAAGCATTTTTATAGGGAATTTGATACCAAAAAGTATTAAATATTTGATGTTATCAAATATCCCCCCACTTGATTCTACTTGCCCTCAAGTCCACCTGTTTAGAATAATTTATAAAGAGATTTCCCTAATTTAACTCGGAGAAATGAATTCATAATTTACTTATGCTAGAAAACATCAAATCTGAACACCTCACGAAAAGAGAATCAAAAATCACTCAACTCTCAAACTAGTCTAAGTGTTTCATTTTCAGGGTGATCGCTCAATATCACTGTCATAGTATGTATTCTATCATAAGCTTAGAAAGTACACAAATATCCACCAATTAGAGTTAGGGTCTAAATAGCTCTTAAAGGCAACATGGGTGACACATAGAGGTTAAAACGGGGTGAATCATTCTGCAATCTTTACCAAAAGCGCACAAACAAGGGCGACAAACCATATATACACATCCATAACGATGGAATAGACATATATGATTGCATTCAATTCCCTTATTCGAGTAAAACTAAGGGTTGGAATGGAGAATGATATAAGGTATTGATCTTCTAATCCTTCGCCAAAAGCGTTTCACCAACAAGGGAGACAAACCATATATAGACATCCATAACGATGGAATAGACATATATGATTGCATTCAATTCCCCCATTCAAGTAAAACCAAAGATTAGGGATTAAGCATGGGCACACATTAATTGGTGTTAAATAAAACATAAAACAAATAGTCAAATATAATATAAGGTGGTCATAATTGGCTACTGTCCATCCATAGTCCAAGTCTCCAAGCGTGAAATCTCAATAATGGGCTAGCTTCGGATGTAACAATGAGATCCTGCAGAACGTACTAGCCCTATCTTCAAAATCAACAGATGGCTTATAGTTGCACTATCTTCATCACTTGTTGGTTTAATAACACGTAACCAACATTTACAATATACAAGAAGTTTATTCATACATTTTTTTTCACAATACTCCTGTCATAAATACATAATACATCCCCCCATTTGAGATGAACAATATCGAAAGTAATAATGCTGGGGGGTCTTCAATGATCATAATGATATGTCTTCAACGAAAGTGCCAAAATCTTCTAACCTATTTCCCCGAACCATGGACTTAAGTAGCCAAAAATTTCAACACAAAGAAAAATATAGACTATAGGGTTGGTTAAGGCGATATGGTGTAACGAAACATATGATATTGTGTTAAAACAAGAGACTGGCTAAACGGGGTGATCTAGGGGCATCTTGCACTAATAATGAGTGCAACAAAGGGTTTTATCACGGGAGGTCGACAAGTCAATGTAACAAGTCAATAAACACACATAATTTTTACACATATGGGCTATTTGGGTGAATTCCTAAATGTTGTCTTCTCAAACCATCTATTCCTATTAATCAATTAGGTCTCGAAATGATGTACATGCCAAGTTTTAAAGTCTATAATACTACCAGCACACTCATATTTTTGGTAGGTTTTTTGTAATATGGATGAAAATGGAATCATCAGGCTTAACCTTACCAATAGAAATAAAGGGTAAATGTGCATTCGACAATGATTTAATCTAGTTCAGTAAAAAAAACATGTCAAAAATTAATATTGGCACTATTTTTCAAAGAAACTAGAAAATCAAAGGCAAATATAGGTCACAGTGGTAATTCTACTCCTATCCCCCCACTTGGTTTGTACAATGTCCTTGTTGTACAATAAAAGAAATGAAAAATCAAGAATAAGAGTAGAATTAAAACAAGAAACTCCCCTGAGTATTGCTCCAAGCTTCACATGATGGCGACATGGGATGAATTCCCATTAAGCGCCTCTCGAGCAACCTCGTTTCCTCTGAAATCACTAAAAAAACCTAAATGCATTAAATGCTACAAAAAAATGTACAAGAAACAAACTCCCCCCAAAACACCTGTTTTTATTTACCCGGTAAGGAAAAAAAAATAGATAAAAATCACGGTTGCATTTAGCGGAAATTTACGGTTGCATTTAGCGAATGCAACAAGACTTTTAAACCACTTGGTGGCCCAAGTGGACGAGTGAAGTCTCGTGAGGGTTTCCAGAGAACACTCCAACAAAGTTCATTTAAAATATACACGGTTTTGTAATTGATTCAAACTTATTTTTGAAGGATTTTTAGAAAGAGATTACGGCGTAACCTAAAGAGTTACGTCGTAACCATGTGGTTTTATAAAACTTGTTATGGCGTAAAACAGAAGAAGGTTACGCCGTATTTTTAATGATTACAGCATAACAGCTATGGTTACGTCGTAAATACTGCCTGTAGCAGTATTTAAACCACATGATTATGAGTCGAGATAACTTCAAATTCGACTTCTTTGCTGAAAGAACCTGCAAAATAAAGTGAGAAATGTACAAACCAACTAAAATGCGGAACGATAAGTTTATTGATAAAAAGACGGGTTGTCTCCCGACAACCACTTTTGTTTATTAACGAGTCTTTAAGTTAGACTCGCCCCCACTCTACGTTGCTCCTTTGGGACACTTAAGTCCCCTTCTAATCCAATCAATCATCTCTTGATCCTGCTTATATTCATGCCCTAATTCTAAGCATCCTTTATAAAATCCCCTTATTTTCTAATAAGGTTAACTTATCCCTTTAGCCATATCCTCGTCGTTAATTTTCAGAATAGGCAGCATCATATTATGCTGTTTAGTAGTCAACTTCCTGAATCTTCTTTCTGCTCAAGGCATGTTAAATATAGTTTTATTCATTTCCTATCTCGAACCATATAACACCTCCTTTTAAATCTTCCTCCAATCCAGTGTTATCCTTAAATGGCTTACCAAACAGGACTACAGTAACTCCTTTTTTCAACAAACTCGCAAATGTTTTCTACAACAATGAAGTCAATTAGAAATGTATGGTAACCTATAAACACATATAGGTTCTTTGCTAGACCAACTATATTGTTTCCAGTGTAGACAAGTTTATGAGTCATAATAGTGTTGTAAGCCGCTCTTGATATTATGTTAAATGGGCAATGTGGGTCAATGTAAGGATTAAAATTTACAAACCCTATCTTGCATGTTACCTTAAGATTGTAGGGGTTGTGTTGGTGAACCCTATTCCTGGTGCCGAAGAATTCAGGTTTTGTCTGATCAATGTCTCTAGTTAATATTCTAGGATCCAGATCATCCCAAAGATCGTCAATTTCAAAATCGCCTATGCTCATATCATTATTTGAATCTTGAGATGTCTTAAAGGAATCCTTAGCAATTTTTGAAGAGCTACTAGGGGAGAAGGATATGGCTTCTTGATGATCAAAGTTAGGTAATAGCCCATTTTCTTTAAGAAAATTTCCTAGATCTCCGTTTATGTCTTCGTTCATTAGGACTTCTTCTAAATCCTCAAGGCCTCCTAGGTCATCGATAACTCGGTAATCATTTATAATACAAACTAGTGAGATAGTTAAAGGGCTCGTTCCATTTTTGGTATTGAAAACAACCTACTATGTTCCTACTTCCAAATAAATATTTTTCCTGAATACGTTGATTTTAGCATGTGCAGTAGCTAGCATAGGCCTTCCTAAGATTATGGGGACTTTATCGTCCTCAATAATATCAAGTATAATGAAATCAACAGGAAAAAATGAAGTTGTGAATTTTTACCGACACATTCTCAACTATACCTTTTGGAGACTGCATGGACCTGTCAGCCATTTCAATCATCATATTAATCGGCTTTGGATTTCCTAGACCTAATCGTTTCAACGTGGAAAATGGCATCACGCTGATTCTTGCTCCCAAATCCGCCAAGGCATTGCTAACAGTGGTATTGCCAATGACACAGGGTAGGATAAAACTTTCGGGATCCTTCTCCTTAGGTGGAAGCTCGTTTTGTAAAACGACTGAACAACGGGCATTTAATTTTACCATAGACAACTCCTTGATTTTTGTTTTGTTGGAGACCAGTTCTTGTAAGCGTCTTGTGTGGAGTTTTTCAGATATAACTAAAGGAGTGTTAACAGGTTCACTTTCCAACTTTCTAAATTTTTTTCCCTATTTTCATTATCTTCAGTGATCCTTCTCTTTACTTTCTCAGCGAAAATCTCTACCTTCGTGAAAGGTATATCATGCGACGGTTCTAATTTCATCACGCATTCTAGCCTAATGAATTTTGTGATGTCAGAAGCAGGATGGGTTATCGGTGTTTGATTGGCTTGGTTGATGGATATAGTATGAGCAAGGAAAGTGACTCTCTCTTCTAGGATTTTGATTGCAGCGTTATGCCTCATGAGGTCTTGGTCAGTCTTTTATACAAATAGCTTAATCCATTCGTCTAGGCCCTCTTGTCTTTTGTATGATTCATGCAGATATCGTTCAAAGGTCTCCCTGAGGCCAAGATTAGGTGTCATATTTTTGGTAAACCCCACGTTGTTTTTTTGATGGTTCGCATGGTTTTTAATTCTTCACATTGAGGACCATTGTGAATCTTTCGAACGTTCTCTTTTAAGCTACCCATGTCGTGATTAAGACTTTTGAGTTTCTCCGCTATGATCATAAGCGGGGTTAAATTGTTATCGCTTTCCTCATTGTGCCATTTATGAGAGTTTTCGGCCATTTTCTGTATCGACTCTAATGCTTTTGTAGTGGAAAGTCCTAGAATTAGACCTTGTAAATCTAGGGTTTGTCGAGTATGATATCTAAGACCATTGTAAAAAGTGTTAACTTTTTGGCATTCGTTGAGGTCGTGAGATGGGCAGTTGAAGAGTAAGTCATTATATCTCTCCCATGCTTGGTACAAAGATTCCCCTTCGTCTTGTCTGAAGTTGTGGATTTCTCCTAGACGTTTGAAGGTTACAGAAGGTGGGCAGAATCTTCGTATGAAAGTTTGTTTCAATCCATCCCAGGTTTCAACGGCTCTAGAGGGGTGATGTGTCGTTGTGTGGTTGTAAATTATGATTCAAGTTTTAAATTTATATTTTGACGACTTTACCTAAAACAACACTTTTCACGGGCAGTGTACCTGATCGATGAGAGTTTCATGGTAAGTAGGGTGTCGATTACTAAGAGCGAAGAACACTTTCAATTTATTAATACTTTGGTTTTTCTATTCTAAGTTAGTCTAATCTATGCTAAACCTATGCTAAACCTATGTTAATCCTAAATCTAATGGATGAGGGGGGTTTTCAGCCTAAGAGACTAGCATAAGTTTAGTGATGACTAAAACCAATTCAAGACACTAAAACACACGCAAGCAAATTAACAGAAGATAAAAGAGCGGTCTAGCCAAATATAAGAAAACAAAAAAAAAAAAAAAAATGTATTAACATTATGAATCTATCTAAATGTTGGTTTGTTTATTTAGTGCAATGATTACTTATCTCGAGGCGGCATATCATTCTTTAGACTTAGGCGTTACTTCTTCTATGACATAGAACAGTAGAATTATGTCACAATTAAACGCATCCGCATAAAGCATCCTTATTTGCTGATTATAATCTATCTTAGGGATTAAAGCAATGGTGATCTTGTTAAACCCTAGCTCATAGAGACTTTACCCACTTACTGCTTAATGGCAATTCATACACTAGTAGTCCACTAACCAAGTCTTTACCAATTAATCGAGAACGTACTCGTTGATACCAAGGTCACCTTATGGTCCAACTAATCACATCTAAGGCAAAGAAAGTCGTTAATTTGTGATCCTTGGTTAGATGTAGAAATACTATATGGCAAAACAAGCGTATCTTTGGCATTTTAAGTCCGTTTTTGGTTATTTCAGCTCGTTTTTAAAGGTACAAGGTATGTGTATTTAAGCACATACCAATAAACATAAACAAGAAAGTCAACGATAAATTAAGAAATCGAGATAGACAAACCAAACATTAAGATCTTCATAACAATGGCTAATACCCGAAGGTATTAGCCTTCAAACGTCATAATTAATACAAGAGTAATGATTTAGCCAAGGTAAGCTAACCGAGTTAATGAATGATATCAAAAACTGAACGATTACAAGAGAATAAGAAATTACACGTTGTCTCCTATGGAATTAATTATGTTGCTCGACCTCTTCTGCTCTTTTTATCCTCTGAAAATCGACTTTTATGGTTTAGGTATCGAGAATATGATTTAACACACCTAAAACTTGTTTTTGAGTTTTCTATTTATAGGGTCTGGAGTCGGTTCGATACGGCGTATCCAAAGGCGTATCGGGTGTTTCTTGGAGTAGGGACCACGTTTGATATCTTCCAGAATATTTTATTCCAATATAGCTTGAATACGACGTATTGCCTTCTTCTGGATACGGCGTATTTATCTTGTTTCCTTCGTGGTCTTTGGTGAGTGCAGGCACATATACGCCGTATCTTTCTCGATGGATACGGTGTATTGGTTGTCAGAATAGTAATCTTCAAAATATCTTCGTTTAAGCTCCAGAATGCGTGCCTTTTAGTCAATCTTCACCAAGTACTCCATAATTACAATCTCATTACAAACGGGGGGGGGAATTAAAGTAACAATTTCTTTGCATAAATTTATCAAAACTGAGTTAATTACTGGGAATAAATGATTGGTTATAAAATATATGTTATTTGTATCATTCAAATATCCCCCCACTTGAATCCTACCTTTTCATCAAGTAGCCTTTTTAAAAAGTTTATGAAAATGTATCCTAAGGATATTTTTCCGTTTAAGCATTTATTTGATCTATTACAAGAGCACACCACAACACCCTCACGAATTAGGAGATGAAAACACTCAATCACTCAACTAATGTAAGTGTGGTAACATGTGACTAATTCGCTCAATTGCTCGGTCGGTGAGAGTTTTCTATAATAGGATTGGCAAGGATTACACATCTTCCCAACACTAGAGCTAAGGAGTAACAGTTTTATAAAGGTTAAAATGGGTTTTTATTATTAAGGCTTAGGGGTTTATCATTCTTCAATCTTTCACCAAAAAGTACCACACCAACCAAGGGGGGGGGGGGGGCCCCCCCCCCCCCCCCCCCCCCGCCCCCCCCCCCCCCCCACCGGGGACAGCTGAAGAACAAAGACATGGAACGTAACAACGGTAATAGAAATGTCGTGTTCGTATCACATCCTCTTCGAAGTTTATACCAAGGGTTTAGGATGAAGAAAGTTGTAACTTTCACAATAGTAATAAAACAAGGCAGCTGAGACATGCATTATACATGGCCATAAGACGAAAATAGATTACTGCTCGCTACACATCTTCATTTGCCGTTAAACCTATGGTTAATGATTAGGAAAGGGAATTAAATTGTTGTTAAATAAAAATTACGAAACAAATAGACTAGGTCCAAGATATAAGTTACTAGACACTTTTTCTTGACCGTTACCATGATAAAGACACAACTATTTACAAACGTCTTGATCATTGATAAAAAACAACAACCAAAGTTGGCGTTCCCGTAACGGTCAACTTCCCAATCATCCCATACTTTACATACTTTTACAAGACAAGTGGCGATATCTACCACTTTATACAATACTCTACATCGTTGACTTATAAGACGTATCAACAAATAATTAATCCTTCATATAATTCCTTCGGTCTAAGCTTTTCCGAAACGATTATCTTCAAACTTTCCTTCTCTTTTTTTGCTGTGATTTTTCTAATTTTTTCGATTTTTTTCCTTTTTTTCATAACAATATACTACGAAACTCGGTGTAATTTCACCAACTTCACGATCATAATAACTCCGGATAATTCTTCGGCAGCAATTTCTTCATTTCTTCGGACATAATAATTTTGTGTTGGTATGGAAAATACATGTGGGTTTGATTCATTATACATTCTCATTTGCAATGTACAAATTTCTTCCCAACCGTACCAAAGATAGAAAATTGACACAAGACTCGGGAAATACATACTTTACACTTTAAGCAACTAGCAACTAATAAATGGACATAATCTAACAGGGTAGGCTAGGATTGACTCTATAGTTGGTGTAATTCCTAAAGGATTGACTCTATTGGGTTTTCTAGGGGTTTCTTACTCTTAAGATGAGAGTAAACAAAGGGTTTATACGGGGATTTAACTAACTAGTGTAGTTAGTTAATAAAACAACATAAATAGGCTTTTTGGGTGTAATCCTAAAAATTTACCAATTTAAACAAGTTACTCCATCTAAATTCATAGTACTCATTATTGCGGTCTCGAATAGATATACCAAGCCAAGTTCTAAAGTCTACAACATCACCGGCACACTCATACTTTTGTGAAATTTGGTTAAATATTTAGAAACGGATAAGGTTAAATCCTCACAATATCTAATAAGGGTTATTGTGTGCGGTTATGTAACAGGTAATTTCACAAAAGTATGGTTGATTTTTTTTTAATTTGAGATAATTAAGCATTTTTTAGTATGAAAAATAGGACAAGTATCATTCTAATTCTCATCCCCCCACTTGAATTATACAACGTCCTCGTTGTATAGATAAAACATTAAAAACGAGAATTAAAAAGAATTAGAATGAGAAACTCCCCTGATATTTTGCTCGGTAGATTCTCCAAGTTGAGTTTATGAGCAAGGATGTGTGTTGAACAGCCGTCTTGAAGTTTCAAGACTCCAACACTTCTAGATTTCCAGATTGTAGATACTTTACCAACATTCATCGATTTCTTTGCTTTCAGTGAGGTCTCGGTGCAAATTATAGGAAAAACATGCAAGATCCTATCTCGGGTATCCACGGTTAATTTAAATAAGCTATATAAACTGTACAGGAAACCAATACGCCGTATCCATAAACAGGAATACGCCATATAGAAACCTGTAAAAAGTATCTAAATACGAGTCAGTCTGTTGAATACGTCGTATCATGTGCATGAATACACGTATTGACAGAACTGACAATAATGTTTAAAAGTGCATAAAAATAAAGGACTGATAACGTCCAGACATTCAATACGCCGTATGGTATGGAGCGGATACGCCGTATTGATGTCTAGGAAGAAAAACTCGATAAAATAAAATAACAATCCGGGTTGTCTCCCGGAAAGCACTTTTGTTTAGCGAAGTCTTTAAGTTAGACTTTTTCTTCAGCTTTCTTTACTCTACGTTGTATCTTCTTAGAATTCCACTACTTCTTTATCTTCCGCATCAGTATGTCCATCGTGGTACTTCTTTAACCTTTGTCCGTTGACTTTGAAGCTGATTCTGGTTTTCGATCGAGATTTTTCTATGGTTCCATACGGATACATAGTCTTTACCACATTTGGTCCTTTACCCCTTATATGAGTGAATCAGTGAATTTTTTTTTTTTGTTTTTCATATGTTATAAAATAAAATATTAAACGCAGCGGAACAAGCACCTATTAACGGATCCATAGAGTCATTATGATCAAATCAAAAAAAAGTTTAAAACAAGAAAAAGTAATACCTTTGTAGCTGTGATCGGTTAGAATCAATGGTGGACCTTCACCTTAACACCAACACTTCAATGAAACAAGTTGATCATTGGGATCACCTCAATGATGTATCCACACTACACTTTCTTGTATACCAAATAGATGCTAGTCTTAACCCCGTAGCCTTGTAAAACCCCTTTGAATGAACAAGATTCAAAATTGGATCAAGAAAAACAAAAAACACATATATGTGTGTGTTTGTGTGCCGTTTTTTTATAAGAGAAAGTCTAAAAGGGGGGGGGGGGGGGGTAAGGGGGAATTAAAACATTTATGGTAATATTTGTAATCAAAAAATAATGAAGAGAACTATCTCTATTTATTAACCAAAATTTACTTGATCTTATCCCTTTTTTACTCCATTTGGTCGGCTACCCTAAGAGGGTTATTAGCTGCATTAGTAGGCTTTCTTAAACTTTTCAAGTCTAATAAATTAAGTGCACTACTTAGTTATTAGAAGCCCAATATTGATCCCGAGTTACGAAGGTTATTTATATACCGTAAAGCAAAAAATACGTTAGATAAAAATGGTACATAGTTGTATTGTGTGTGACCCATAGGATCACATGTGTTCTAGGCCAATAATTAGTTATTATGACTCGGAAGGCATACTCCAACGCACGTCATAATAATCAAGTAATTATACAAGCAAAGGTTAGCGTCTAGCAACACGCCAATGCCCATAGAGACATATGAGGATAGTTTCTTAAACATCTTATTTTAAATGGTTTAGATATCAATCATCCTTTTGTTATAGATTGAATATCCGTTTCCTGCACAACACAAATGCAAACATACAAATACAATGCATTTTTAGCATGTTTTTAGGCTTTTAAGTTTGTTTATAATGGAAAATGGTATGTGTATTTAAGCACATACCACCGCACATACATCTGTTCAACTCAGCGAGGGGCCCAGTAGTATCTTTCTCCATAACATGTGGAGTAACAAATCCTATTTTGACTGCACATGTCCGTTATGTGTTTCACATCCCTCCTGAAAATAGCCTTTATAGAAGCCTTCAACAGGTCAGCATTGAACCATATCAAAGATTGACATTCCACACACACAAAACCTACTTGCATCTCAAGTCTGAGGATGAGAGACATAACCACTTGCGAGATTCACTATTGATGTTGATTCATGTAGTGAATGCTTGTAGGTTGGGTCAGTCCAATGTTCATCCAATGAATAACATATGAGTTTGGTGGTATCATCCATTAATATTCATACTATTTGAATAAGACCAAAACACTCACATTTGATTTATTTCAATGATACTCCCGTATCATCAACTAGCAATGAAGGATTTAGAATAAATAAATTATTCATGGATTTAAACATGCTAATATAGAACACAGTTGTATAAATGAAGATGATCATACCAGGTATATCAATTCATTGTTTAATACAATTGCTTAACGTTCCATTATCCAAATACTAAGAACATATATACATGAGACTACTAACAGGTCGGAGTTCAATGTTCCTAACATGATAAACATGTTTGGTACAAGACATTGATTTTGTAAAAAGTACCAACTAAGTTGTCATCTGAGTGAACTTTGAGAATACTTGTTTCAAAACTCACATGCAGTGAAGGTTTTGAATAAAACGATGATTGTCAATTTGTATATGTGCGTTCAAGTGCCAATACAATAATACTAGCATCGCCATAACAAATTACATAGGTTGTTGGAAGCAAGCAAAACCACCTATATGAGACAGTCATCTTAACAGCTTCCCAAACTATAAAGTATTCTTATTCTTTAATGAATAGGGCAACAATGCTTTTAATCAAGCATGTCTAGTCAACAGTATTATCATTTATGATGAAAACCCTGCTATGACTAGGATTGAGAATCATCTCAATCAAAATAAGCATTAGTGTATAAACTCAACACTAATCTCCTTATTAAAATCTGTAACCAATGAACATGTCTTTAGTCCTTTAAAGGCCTTTTAGAATGTTCTTTCAATAGTAGTCTAATGGCTTTCACTTAGTTACTATGGTTGTAGGTTCATCTTGCATTCATGCAAGTGCTATAATTAGTCTAACACATATCATGACATACATAATGAAACCTTTAGTTGAACCAAACGTTTTCAAATATGTGTTTAACTCATCAGGTAAGATAGAACTTGAGTCTTGCTCAATGATGTGTCATGTTGTGTTAGATTTATTAATCGCGTATGTTTAACTTAGTAAACGTATGCTCCAAGGTTACATGTTTTATTTCTTATATTTATCGATAGAAATATTATTCCAAACTAAGGATTAAAATCTAGCTTAGGTGAAATATTATTTCTAATATGTTGACAACATATAAGATATAAGAAAGACAAAACATAATGCTCTAACTAGCTTTAAGGTGTACTCAGGAGATCTCTTTGTTTCAATCAAAATCAAATTGTTGATTTAAACTTAAGATTCTAGGTCCTAGATGCATGCTTTAATCCACTTGGATTTTATAGCTTGCATATTTTCTAAAGATAACTTAGATTCATAAACCCCTTTGATTACATAACGTCCTCGCAAAGGTAATCATTCAAGAAGGATTTTTGACATCCAATTGCCATATTTCATATTCATGGAATCAAGTAGGTAATTAATATCTTTATTCATTTAACGCTTGCAAGGGAAAGAAGCTTTAATCACAATCAATCGCTTGAGTATAAGTAAAACCCTTACCACAAGGCTTGCTTTTAAATGTATGTACATCTTTGTCCATATTAGTCTTCTCCTAGAAGAACCAACATAGCCTCTTAGTCTTACCGATTGGTGAAAGATTAATCAAATTCCTAAAATGATTTTCTTTCATGGACTATATCTCAACATTTATTATGTCGTTAGCTAGTGCATTCAGAAGGTTGTGTAAGAAGAAATACTTTTCTCCAAGAACATATGCTGACCCACACTTGCTTGCGGTGTGAATGAGGAGACTTTCTCCGAAAAAACGCAGCATAGTTTTAGGAATAATAAAAATGTTCCTCGTTTGGGGTGTATAAATGGTATGCTGATAGTTCTTGACTCTAAATGTGCAAAATAACACGCTTAACGGAGTTCTCAACAAAATCAGTAACTTTCAGTTAAGACTTAATGGGAGTCTTCCCAATTCCATAACCTGATGGTGTCTTAGTTACCTTCTTGGTTTGGAACCATATTGAGTAAACACGTAGCTTACTCAATTTTGTTAACCTTGATAAGATTAGAGGTAGGGTAGTTAAAGTTATCTAAAAATCATACTAATATCAAACAAGTTGAATTTAACCACATAAACAAAGTATAAATACCAATGCGATGTGGGGTTTTTTAATTCAATGAGTAATGGGATTATAAGACAGTATCACAATTCCATAGATAACCTAATACCCTTTGGCTCACATACTTGCTAATTTGTTCAAACATAATGACATTAACAGTAATTTCAAGCCAATTGCATGCTATGACGTAGAAGTCTTAGAGAAGTTCAAGGACTTTATGTACATGTCTTAACTAGAAGACATAACACGCTAATCGCTAACATTACGTTATAAGTCTTTGATCATTTCCATGACTTCATGTACATGTCATGACAAGGAGACATGACAAGTCAGATGCTTACTTTATAAAAGTCTTAGAATAGTTCAAGGACCTTATGTTTATGTCTTTACAAGAAGTCACAAGCATATTAAATAAAGTATATTCAAGAACTTGCCCGACTCTTCGGCTCTAACTATCTTTCAAGTAATACATAATTCTTAATGGTGTCTATTACAAAAGGACATAATCATATTTGGTTTAAACCATTTAGTGAATATGATGAAGTATGTATTTACTTCAAATTTATGTCTTTACAAGAAGACACAATCATATTTGCTAAACCTTTTAGTGAATATGATGAAGTAGGTATTCATTATTTCATGACACTAGTTCTAAGTAGGGTGACATACATCGAGGTGTATAAGTCCTAGTAGAATATAAGCTTTCTTACCATGCGGTTAAGAAAAACCATTAGTCATATTATTGTGTGTTGTACCTTGCACACAATTAAGATTTCTCTCACTTGTGCATGACACAACATCGAACATTTATACAAACAAGTAAGCATATGACAATGATTCATATAAAACTATGATGCTTCATATGTGAAAAGTAATGTATTATTTCAAGATCATCTAGAAATAAAACGAGTCACTTACAAGGTGATAAGCTCATAGCTCCCACTGAATTTAGACAACATTACATGTGCGTCTATATTAGTAGTAAAATGCATTGATCCCACTAGATAAGACAACATAAAATGTGTGTCTATACCAATAAAGTGCAAGTTGCAATTTGTTTACTTTTCTACTCTTTGAATATCTGCCCATTATCACTAATGGAGCCTCTCAGACTAGTAAACAAGTACTTAGATATTCAAGAAAGTGCATCAAGTTCTACTATATATGTGATGGACTATCCATCAATGCCAATCTTTAACTTGAAAGTTTTGCATGCAATTCCTCTTCTACATTACCTCAAGGGTGTGTAGTATCTTAGGGAATATTTTGAGTTAAGAAAAAGTACTAGAAAACATGCTATTAAATTCCTTTCTATTTCGCGATTTATTGAGGTTTCCATTTCTAATTATTAAAACTCATACTATGTCTTGACGCTTCAAGATGCATCATGTTGATGGCTATAGAAAACATGTTCTCTAGTCATCCAAATAAGATGTGCAACCGTACTTAACCGTCTGACTTTTACAAGACAATACGATTTCTTAAGTAAGTGTGCATTGATTTTGATTAGGAGTGGAAAATTCAAGTGTTCCTATTATAGTTTTCTCATACAAGGATAGGAATAAGTCTTTTTTTTACAAGGAAAGAAGACTATATTAGTCCTTCCTTTACATAATGGAAGGAAACAAACTGATTTGTTACGGTTTTGTGTTGCATAATTATCATTAATAAAATACAAATTCAATTAGTATTTTTGATAAATATCCTTTAAAATTAACTACCCTTGTTTATAATAAAAAACAAATAATTTACGAAAGTGCTAAGATCTCATTGAAGTTCCACCTTCCACATCGTTGATCTGCTAGCAAAGATATATTCGATATGGTAGGTTGACTGTTCACCGATTGCAAAACCTGGTAATTCCTTAGACTCATATGAAGACCTCAAGGACAATTGTAACAGAGGAGAACAATGTCAAGCTGGCATGTTTAGTCTCATCCTTGCCTCGAGCCAATGTCTCACCTGCTTAACTCGATTAAGTCATCCAATGTGAGAACATGTGAAAATATATCTAGGTCTCACACATAGAGAATAATTACCCTGGGTTACAATTCACCTACGGTCTCATGCAGAGCAAAAAGTAATTGCAGGTGATCTCAGCCAATTGGACGGTATGACTTAAATTTGTAACTGGTATACGTTTTTGATAAACAAATGATCAAAAGTGTGTATGAGGAAGCATGCATTCATCTTTCGTAGCACAAGTTAAAAAAACCTATTTTTAACTTAAGTCTAATACTTGTTTTATATTTTTTATGTGTGTCAAGTTGTTCATTTTCATGACTAATATATAACCTAGATGGAATCAATATTAGTTTGAACAATACATAAAATAAATAACAATCATAACATTTATTTAGTATTATTTGTATAAAACAAGTGTTTAGTTTCAAATCATATTTAAACTCTAAACTAAATCAAAGATTTAGTTTCTACAATAGGTCTGTGTTTTATTTTTAGTTTTATAAAAATATTTGCAAGTTATATATATTCCAAACATATATAAAAGCAAACAAATAAACACAACCATAAGTATGCAAAGCCTCAACCGATGAAATAACCTATGCTTGATCTCGTCAGCCATCACGAGAGCCAAGAATTCAACTAAAGGGTTAACCACACAACCACAAGGAGGGCTCCCACTTGCTCCAAGAACCATCATGAGTAAGTGAAACCCTAAATGAACTTGAAGCCCAAAACTGCCATAAAATTTCAGCTGACTTGACGGGCCAGAAACTCCTAGAGGGAATCTTCCCCAATCTAAGCTCCAGTTGAATGAATTGTAGCCCCATGAGTTTTGCACTTGCTCACCAAAATTCAGCATCTAACTCCTCGTATAACTCCAGGAAATCCATTTTTAGTAGAAGTCACTCTAGCAGCTCCGAATTTGACTTTATGCCTTTAACTCTTGCGCGATTCGAATCCAAACATCGGTTACAATAATTTTATGATTGAATACATTTATCCTATCATATAACTAATATAAAATTCCCATGCAATGGCTACAATGAAAATTAAAAGCATACAAAAAGAAGCCGAAACAATGGCAAATCCAAAACTGAAATTAAATGCAATAACCAGCGAATCAAGTCACAAGTGGTCAAGCTTTTCATCGGCTTTGCATACACAACATAATAATACCATAATATCATGTATTAACAAGGTGTTGGCTAAGTCAATGGCCAAACATGCATGTATTTTCCATGGATACAAAATAATTAACAAGAAATAAATTGTTAGCCAACAAATCGAAGAAATAAATTAACAAGAACTAAAACCCCGATTTATACTTGTAACCAATGGCTTAAGGATCACTTAGTACTGTATTAAAAACCTTATAACAACCATATTAATTCAGAAAATGATGCCCAAGGGGCTGATCTAAAACTGATTCCAGAATCGTTCCAAAACGCGTGATTTAGGCCCTTTTACACGTACACGATAACAAAACCAATTAAAGTATGCATAACGAATGGCTATGGGATCAAAATGTGCAGATCATAAGACCCTATAAGGGTCGAATTAAGTTCAAAAAATAGGCCCTAGGGGCTGTTTTAAAATTATCCATTATAATCCATCAAAACACGCGTTTTTAGCCATTTTTACGCATACAAGATGATCATATGACATCATATGATGGCTTGTGATACCACTATAGGTGCTGAATCAAATGAATATCACATAAACAAATATAAATGCAGCAGTATAAGCACCTATCGATGGATCCATAGAGTCATATGATCAATCAAAGAAAAACAAGAAAAGTAATACATTTGTAGCGTGATCGGTAGAATCAAACGGTGACCTTCACCTTAACACAACCCTTCTTATGAAACCAAGTGATCAATGGAGATCACCTCTATGATGTATCCACACTAAACTTCCTTGTATACCAATTGATGCTAGTCTTAACCTCGTAGCCTTGTAAAATACTTTTGAATGAACAAGATACAAAAGTTGGATCAAGAAAACCAAAAACACACACACTGTATATGTTTGTATGCCGTGTTATGTAGAGAGAAAAGAGGAGAGGACTTATGGTAAATTTGTATATGGGTGTTTTTGGGCTTTCTTAAACTTTTCAAGTCCAATAAATATAGTACACTACTTATTTATTAGAAGCCCAATATTGATCCCGAGTTACGTAGGTTAATTATATACCGTAAATACAATAAACACGATATATAAAATGGTACCTCAGTGTATATGTGTGTGACCCCATAGGCTCACATGTGTCTAGCCATATAATAATCAAGTAATTATACAAGCAAAGGTTAGCGTCTAGCAACACGCCAATGCCCCCAGAACATATGAGGATAGTTTCTTAAACATATTATTTCAAATGGTTTAGATATCAATCATCCTTTTGTTACAGACACTTTGTTAAACATAAGACACGGATCATAAGTCATTCTAATATTTAACATTCTATTTTTCGATATAGACATTAAACTAGATTACCAAATTAATCAAGTATTATCTTAATTACATTTGGGTGCGGCCACACATACATCTGTTTAAATCATCGAAGGGCCCAGTAGTATCTTTCTCCATAACATGTGGAGTAACAAATCCTACTTTGACTGCACGTATCCATTATGTGTTTCACATCCATCCTGAAAATGGCCTTTATAGCAGACTTCAACAGGTCAGCGTTGAACCATATCTAAGATTGACATTCCACACACACAAAACCTACTTACATCTCAAGTCTGAGGATGAGAGACATAACCACTTGCGAGATTCACTATTGACTTCGATCCATGTAGTGAATACTCATAGGTTAGGTCAGTCCAATGTTCATCTTATGAACAACATATGAGTTTGGCGGTATCATCCATTAATATTCATACTATATGAATATGACCAAAACACTCACATTTTCCTTATTTCAATGATACTCCCATATCATCAACTGGAAATGGACGATTTAGAATAAATAAATTATTCATGGATTTAAACATGCAAATATAGAACACATTTGTATAAATGAAGACGATCATACCTGGTATATCAATTCATTTCTTAATACAACTGCTTAACGTTCCATTATCTAAATACTAAAAATAGATATACATGAGACTACTAGCAGGTCGAAGTTCAATGTTCCTAGCATGATAAACATGTTTGGTACAAGACATATACTTTGTAAAAGGTACCAACTGAGTTGTCATCTGAGTGAACTTTGAGAATACTTATTTCAAAACTCATAAACAATGAAGGTTTTGAATAATACGATGATTGTCATTTTGTATATGTACGTTCAAGTGCTAATACAATAATACTAGTATCGCCACAATACATTACATAGGTTGTTTGAAGCAAGCAAAACCACCTATATAAGACAGTCTTCTTAACAGCTTCCCAAACTGTGAAGTATTCTTTATTCTTTAATGAATAGTGCAACAATGCTTTCAATCAAGCATGTCTAGTCAACAGTATTATCATTTATGATGAAAATCATGCTATGACTAGGATTGAGAATTATCTCAATCAAAATAAGCATTAGTGTATAACCTCAACACTAATCTCTTTATTAAAAATCCGTAAATTATGAACATGTCTTTAGTCCTTTGCAGGCCTTCTAGAATGTTCCTTTTATAGTAGTCTAATGACTTTCACTTAGATACTATGGTTTTAGGTTCATTATTGCATTCATGCAAGTATTTACAATTAGTCTATTACATATCCTGACATACATAATGGAACCTTTTAGCTGAACCAAACGATTCAAAATGCGTTCACTCATCAAGCGAGATAGAACTTGATTTGCTCAATGCGAGTCATGTTGTGTTAGACTTATTAATCATGTATGTTTATCTTAGTAAACGTATGCTCCAAGGTTACATGTTTTATTTCTTATATTTATCGATAGAAATATTATTCCAAACTAAGGATTAAAATCTAGCTTAGGTGAAATATTATTTCCAATATGTTGACAACATATAAGATATAAGAAAGACAAAACATAATGCTCCGACTAGCTTTAAGGTGTACTCAGGAGATCTCTTTGTTTCAATCAAAATCAAATTGTTGATTTAAACTTAAGATTCCAGCTCCTAGATGCATGCTCTAATCCACTTGGATTTTACAGCTTGCACATTTTCTAAAGATAACTTGGATTCATAAACCCTTTTGATTACACAACGTCCTCGCAAAGGTAATCATTCAAGAAGGAGTTTTTACTTTTGATTGCCATATTTCATATTTATGAAATCAAGTATGGTAATTAATATCTTTATTCATTTAACGCTTGCAAGGAAAAGAAGCTTTAATCATAGTCAATTGCTTGAGTATAAGTAAAACCCTTATCACAAGGCGTGCGTTTAAATGTGTGTACATTTTTGTCCATATTAGTCTTCTCCTAGAAGAACCAATTTAACTTCTCAGTCTTACCGATTGGTGAAAGATCAATCAAATTCCAAAAATGATTTTCTTTCATAGACTATATCTCAACATTTATTATGTCATTAGCTAGTACATTCAGAAGGTTGTGTAAGAAGAGACTTTCTCCAAAAACATATGCTCCCACTTGCTTCGTGTAAGAAGAGACTTTCCCCAAATACGCAACAAGTTGAGTAACAATAAAATTGTTCTCATTTGGGAGGTATAATATTTACTGACAGTTCTTAACTCTAGTTTGCTAATAACACGCTTAACATGATCTTAACAAATTCAAAACTTCAGTTAAGACTTAATGAGAGTCTTCCCATTCCATAACCTGATGGTGTCTTAGTTACCTTCTTGGTTGGAACCATGTTGAGTAAACACGTGGCTTTACTCAATTTTGTTAACCTTGATAATATTAGAGATATGGTAGTTAAAGTTATTAAAAATCGAACAATATCAACAGAGTTTGATTTTACACATCAGACATACCATAGCGATGTGGTATTCTATGAGTAATGGGATTATGAGACAGTATCATAATTTCTTAGATAACCTAATACCCTTTGGCTCACATACTTGCCAATTTGTTCAAACATAATGGTACTAACAATAATTTCAAGCCAATTGCATGCTATAACGTAGAAGTCTTAGAGAAGTTCAAGGACTTTATGTACATGTCTTAACTAGAAGACATAACACATTAATTGCTAACATTACGTTACAAGTCTTTGAACATTTCAATGACTTCATGTACATGTCGTGACAAGTAGACATGACAAGTCAATTGCTTACTTTAAAAGTCTTAGAACATTTCAAGGACTTTATGTTTATGTCTTTACAAGAAGTCACAAGCATATTAAATAAAGTATTATTAAACGCCGACTCTTGGCTTCAACTATCTTTCAAGTTAATTACATACTTCTTATTGATGTCTTTACAAAAGACACAATCATATTGGCTAAACCTTGTATTGAATATGATGAAGGAGGTATTTATTATTTCTTGACACTAGTTCTAAGTAGGGCGACAAACATCGAGGTGTATAAGTCTTAGTAGAATATTAGATTTCTTACCATGCGGTTAAGAAAAACCATTAGTCATATTGTTATGTGTTGTACCTTGCGCATAATTAAGATTTCTCCCACTTGTGCATGACACAACATCAAGTATTTATACAAACAAATGAGCATATTATGAGTCAGGTTACGATCCTGAGACTAGTGGGTTATGAGTCCACCACGCTTCCATTTGTTTGTATGAATAATAGGGTAATGTCACAGATATCATATGATTTAAGTCAAACTTAAATCACATTTGTATGACAAGTATATCTAGAACTTTATTGTTTAATAAACAATCGTGCATAAACATTGTATAGATAACATTTCAGGCAGCGACATCAGAAAAGCGACAAGTTATCGAATATAATAATATGAAATGATTCTTATAAAACTATGATGCTTCATATGTGAAAAGTAATTTATTATTTCAAGACTATCTAGAAATAAAATGGGTCAATAACAAGGAAATAAGCTCATAGCTCCTACTGAATTTAGACAACATTACATGTGCGTCTATGTTGTGATGTCGTGTAGGGTCAATTATTTGATTATCAAGTTTTACATTTATATTTAGCCGACAAACCTAAAACAACACTTTAACGAGCAGTGTACCCGGTCAAGATGAAGTTCGTGGTAAGTAGGGTGTCGAACACTAAGAGTGGAACATTAATCCTATATTTTATCAGTATTTTAATTAGTCTTTTTACTGGTTAAACCTATGCTATGTACGTTGTCTAATGAAATGAGAGGTTCAGCCTGAGAGACTGGCACATGTTTGGTGATGACAAATATCAATTCAATACACAATAAACACAAAAGATGAAGATTAGAAGATAGAAAAGCGGTACAAGCCAAATAATAGAAAATTGTATTAGCCATATTAAATCCGATTCAATGCTGGTTTGTTTGTTTTAGTGCAATGATTTACTTATCTCGAAGCGGCATATCATTCTTAAGACTTAGGCAGGACATCATCCTAAGACCTAGACACAATTAATCCTATCATAATTAATGCATCCGCATAAAGCATCCTTTAGTTTAATTATAATCTATCTTAGAGAATTAAAGCAGTGGTGATCCTGTTAAAACTCTAGCCCAACGGGACTTTACCCACTTATTGTTTGACGGTGTTTTATATACTGGTAGTCCACTATTCAAATCTTTATCAATCAATTAAGAGCATGATTGCTGAAACATACACGGCCACCTACCGGTCAACTAAAGCTCATAATCAAAAGACAAAGACAAAACGTTATTTGTGATCCTATTGGTCCAGTAATATAAGACACGATATGGAGAGCTATCCTGGTATCTAGATTACTTGGTCTGTAACACTAGACCCAGTTGAATGATAGGTCGCATATTCAAACACATAAACAAGTATGAGGTGATAAACATAATTAAACAATCAACGATAAATTAAGAAATCGATTTTAAAACAAACTAAACATTGAACTTTCATTAAGATGGCTAATACCCGAGGGTATTAGCCCACAACCATTATAATTATACAAGCGTAATCAAACGATTGAAAATCGAACGATTAAGAGAGTAAAAATTACACGATGTCTTCTATGGATTCGTGATCAATGCTTAACCTTGATGGCTGATCTTCTCTTCTAAATTTCGTCTTTGGTGAGTAAGGTATAAAAAATATGATATTGCACACTAAAAACTCGTTTTTAAGCTTCTATTTATAGTTGCTGAAAAATACTCGATACGCCGTATCCAGATAGGTCGATACGGCGTATTGGGCTGGATTCCTTGGAGTGCGCGCTACGTTCATAATAAATCTTTGATATCATTCCCAATTTACTTGATTTACTGTATCTTTGAATAGTTATCTTCATGGATACGGTGTATGTAGATTGCATGGATATGCCGTATTGGGAATTGGTCAAACGCGTTTTCTTGTGAAGTCTTGGTGCTGATACGCCATATCTCTTTAGTTGGATACGGCGTATTGGTGGATTTTCAAAAATCTCAATGTCTTCTCGTTTAGCTCCAAAATGTGCGACTTTTAGCATGTCTTCACAAAACACCCTGAATTACAGCATTTATCAACTTAAAGCAATTAAAGTACCAAATAATCAATAATTATATAAAAGTGGAAAAAAAATGGATAAATTATAACACCTCGTGTTTTAATTAACGTCGTCAATATATCCACTATGTATTTTTAGTATTGTACGCGTTTGCTTTTAACCGTAATCGTTAAGTTAAATCGCGTAAGCTAAAAATGACCATTCAATGTAAACGGGCGTCAAACAATTAAATGTTTACATCAAGTAAGTGTTAAGTAATTATTTTGAGGATAATTATTAACATTGTTCATTTTATTTTATTGGTTATGTAAATTGTGTACGTTTCGCGATAAAATTTCATTTAGGTATACCCGGAACCACCACAATTTATCTACGCTTCAACAAATACTTATTTTTACATCCAACACTCAAAGATTTATTAAACTTTACCCAAGTTAATATTATTAGTCACCTTGTACATAAGAAAAATGAACCAAGACATACACATTACAAAATAAACATCTTTATGTAAAATTTACAACTTGCAACTTATAGATTATGCTAGATATTTTTCAATATAACAAAAATCAAATGAATACTCCCTTCCTCCCCCCCATAAACGGCTGAAATATGTCCCATGGGGGACATATAGCACACAATCACCAACTTGTGCATTTGTACAACATGAACTTAATAAAACCATAAGGACTTTTACACATTTTGACCAAAGACCTTCCATGTTTTACTCATCATGTCTCAAGACTCCTATGCATCTTTTGACTAGTCCATTTTATATATATATTACATGCATATAATACAAGTAACTAGCTTATAAGTCTTACACTTGAAGATAAAAACATACATTGCATTTCTTTACAAAAAAAATCAAAACCATATCTCCCTTTTCTCTCCATATAGGCCACGGCATCAAACACCCTTCATACACAATCCATATCTTGATTTTACAAGACCATACAAGCATACACACATCCTTCCTATGATATCCTAAGGTGTTTTGAAGGGTTGGCTAAGCATTTGCAAGATTTAATCAAGTGATTTCAAGATTAGGGTTTACTTGAGAAATTAGGGTTTTCAAGTGTGCAAGCTAGGGTTTATTATCTAAACAAGGGTTTAGAAGTTGTTACCTTTCATCCTCCTACACATCAAGGTTATCTAAAACCCTTTATGTCTTTACATCTATGATCTTTGTGTATATATGTGTTCTATGTAGCAAAATCACCATTTAGGACTTTTAAACATGTAAAAAGGATTTTTACTTGTGATTAAGGATTTGTACACTTTTATATATGCTATGTTGATGATAATAACATGATATAATGGATATATAAGTGTTGTACACTCTTGGTTAAGTATGAAAAGTATGTATACAAAATTAGGGTTTTTCAAGGTTTCTTTAATATGTTACAAGTAAAAGTGTTGTAAATAACTTGATAATCTTGTTACCATGGAATCTCATGGACTAAATATGGACTTTGGACTTTATTATATATATGACATATGATATAAAGCAATATGGAAGACTTGTGGTAATTTACTAAGTTGAAAAGTGCTTAAAACAAGTTATATAAATAAGTATATCTATTGATTACAAAAGGGCTGTTTTGATTCGTGTATGACAACATCTATATCATGTCTTAGAAATATAGTACACTTCATGACGATTCCAAATATATAGAGAACTCGAAAAATCGCCTTATAACGAAAAAGATACGATAAATATATGTTTTACGTTAATACCGGATTTATAAAATAACTTTTATAAAAACAAGATGACCAACACCTCTGATATAAAAGGTATAGTATTTTTAACATATTGTACACCTTTTTAGGATTTCAAAATTTTAAGAATCGCAGTTTTTCAATCAATAACGAAGAAGTTATGAATTACGCGAGTTTACGACAATAAATACTTTTATAAAACTATTTTTACAAAATTTACTATTCATGACAGAAACATATATTTTGGAAACATCAATAAAATGATATAACTTTCAATAACGAAGATGTACTCGAAAGAATCGCTAAAAACGAAGCTATAACGAATAAAATACGACGTTTACGAGTTTTACGTTAATTTAAGTTATAAAAATAAGTTTAAAACTGGTATGAACAGTAAAAATCACTGTTCACCAGAGGACATGAAATATGAAAATGTCAAATTTTGATAACTCGTCTTAATACGAAAGCGTGGACATAAGAAACGCAAGAAACGGACTTTAAACGTGAAAGTTATGTCATTTTTACCAAATGTATATTTATAAACGTTTTAACTTTATAAATATGGTTTCACTAAAACGCTTAGGTGGTGATTAGCTATATAGAATGATATATGGTAGTAGTTACTCAATGCGAT
>BQNB010032329.1:42500-53261 GCA_026074375.1 Tanacetum coccineum | reverse complement strand
TCTCCAGTCCAGCCTCGTTGGGGATAAACGACCCGGGAACATTCTATACTACTTCTCGGTTTTATTGATTGTAGTTTTTTTTTGATTATATATATTTTATTTTATTATATATATTATATATATAGTTTGAAAAAAAATTAATAATCACCTGTATACTGTCCAAACCGATTTCCCCCATTACCTCCGATCATATTCATACCTGGTTGAGCAATCTATCTGATGCGAAGGTTTTGTGAAATTCTTTGGTTGTTGTTTGTTGGTGTGGAGTAGTTTAGTTTGAAATCCTTAGCCATAAGTACAAGTGCCATGTTCATTGCAGTGGTGGGATCATTAATTTCATCAGGGTTTGGCATTGGTTGTTTCATGTAGTTAGTGTTGAGTGAAGGTTGTGGGACATAGTTGTTGTTATAGGGTGGTGGATGTTGCATATAGGTAATTTGTGATGGGTGATCTGGGTGAAACACTATATAAGTGTAGGGAGTCTAACAGTTTTCCATCAATGCCAATGGATCATGTGTTTTTGCAAGTCGTTCTGCCCTGAGTTCGTTTACCTCCTCCTGATTCATCTTCAATAAATCATACAACTGAGTATAGTCCACTTGATGTAAGTCCTTTGTCTGGCGAACAATAGTGATGTGACATTTCCATTCAGGCTATAGATTGTTGATGCATTTAAGATTGCTGGCTATCTTTTCTGGGAAATGTTTGTTTCGTTTAAAATCGCTCACTAACTTTGAGAAACGATGATAGTAAGATTCAATCGATTCCCCGTCAGTAGAAGTAAACCTTTCCCATTCATTAAACAGTTTAGCCTTTTTCTCTTGAGCCTAATATCAGAACCTTTCATCATTTGCTGAACACGTAACCAGATTTCCTGAGTAGTTTCACAACTATCTACTACAACATAGATATCTTCAGGAAGACCCATAAGAATAGTCTGAATAGCTTGATCATCAGCTTCCATCTGCTTAATATCCTTTTTAGTGAGTTCTTCATTCGTCTGTTCATGAAAGGTTTCAGCATTAGGAACGTCACGGTCTGGGTCACCTGGTTCAGGAATCATTCGTTTGACAAACAGACCATGCATAATGAAATTGTAAAGCAATTTCCCATTTGGTTTGCTTTTTGCATAACGAAGAAGACGACTCGACCATGGAACGTAGTTGTCTTTGTTAAGCATAGGAGGACGGTTTTCGGAACCCGCATCATAAATGTCTTGTTGAGTTGACATTGCAAAAGTGATGTGAAATGATATTCGATTAACCTGAAAACCTGTATTTCGCTGAACCTTATTTCGCCTGAATCAAAAATACCTTATTTTGCTGGAAATGATGAATCGTATTTTGCTGCCACTTTTGTACCTTGGTATTTCGCTGCCACTTTTGTGCCTTGGTATTTCGCAGTCTTCAAAGAAATAAGCCCATAAATATGGTAAAAAAATAAGCACTTTTATAACCAAATAAGCCACGAAATAAAGAAGAGATAAGCTAGGAAATAAGATGAAACAAGTAAACATGATACAAAGGGAAAAATAAGCCGAATATAAGCTAAAACACAAACTAGGCCGTGACTTTCCCTTAAACCACAAATAAGCCAAACAAATAAGCTCTATATAACCATAAACAAATCACTAAACCTAGGCTCTTGATACCACTTGTAACACTATATCATCTCATCATCATCACACGAAAATAATGAAAAACTAGAGAGAGAAAGAGGTTTAGAGAGAGAAACAAATAAGAAACAAAAATGGAAGATTCATTAAAGAGAAAATGCAAACCAACACCCTTCTTATAGAGATAGGAAGGGTATATGTATCCTTACAACATGGTTGGCCCCTAATGGGCTTTAACGGGCCTTAATGGGCCGTTTACTAGAAAGCAAATGGGCTTTAGCCCGAAATCTTGGCCCAATTAGCTTAAGTAATTCCCGTAAACTGTATTTTCCTATACAAGGCTCGGGAATAAATAATGACCATCACTTTACTAAAACAGCGGCTAACAGTCATTAGGCGCATAAAAGTACTAGGCGCATTAGACAACCCAAATGGTCCGACAAGCCATACGGCCCATCCTTTGTCTTGTAAGCGGTCTTACATTCATCACCCAGTTTAATCCAAATTTGATGGTAGCCACTCCTCAAGTCGATTTAAAAAAAATAATCTAGCATTTTTTATTGATCCAAGAAGTCATCAAAATGCGGAATAGGAAAACGATACTTTACCGTGATTTTTTTGATGGCTAGACTATCAACGCACATCATGCAACTTCCATCCTTCTTTGGTGTAAGAAGCGCCAGAACCGCACAAAGACTAATGCTTTCTTGAATGTGGCCTTTCTTGAACAATTTTTCTATTTTCCCACGCAAAATTTCAGACTCATTATGGCTCATCCTATAGCGAGGAAGATTAGGTAAACTGACTTCGAGAATCAAATCAGTTTGGTGATAAATATTCCTCAAAGGTTGCAAACATCCACCACAACCATGCTAAATTCGGCTAGGCAGGGTTTAATTACCGTCGATATTGCATTCTCCATGTCATCTTCAACTCCTTTCACAACCAAAGCATAAGAAACTCCCGTCTCCTTCCTTTTCGCTTGAAACTCCTTTGGTGATGCAACTAAAGACCAAAGTCTTGTTCTCTAATTTCTTCTTGGGAGCGATGACACCTAAAGGTAGCATAACAATAGTTTTCCCAGTCCATTTAAACAAATACATATTTGATTTACCTTGGTGCGTAGCATCCACACCATGTTGCTTTGGTCTTTCTAATAATACATGACATGCCTCCATATCAACAACATCACAAGTAACTAACTCATTGTAATGT
This sequence comes from Tanacetum coccineum, assembly GCA_026074375.1. Classification (NCBI taxonomy): domain Eukaryota; kingdom Viridiplantae; phylum Streptophyta; class Magnoliopsida; order Asterales; family Asteraceae; genus Tanacetum; species Tanacetum coccineum. Next base: position 50,431 of record BQNB010032329.1, on the reverse strand, counting down.
TTCCCAATAGCAAGATGAGCCTTACAAATCTCGGTCACCTTAAGTGTCGGCCCCCTCTAAATCCACCTAATCTGATAAGGACTAGGATGGGGTTCGGTTGGGAGCTTAAAAGCTTTAACCAAAGCCTTAGACATCAAATTTTCACAACTTCCTCCATCAATGATAATAGAACAAATATTTTCCTTAACCAAGCATTTAGTTTGAAAGATTTCATTTCTTTGTGAAGAGTCATTCCTTAGGCGAACATAAAGTTCGTTGGACAACGTATGTGACTTGTTCCACCTCTCCGTCCAAAGGCTTGGTATACTTCAACTCCTCATCTTCTTCTTGAAACACCTCGTCAATAATCAATCCTTTATTCCCACTCTCTACTGAATAATAAGTGGATCGTTTAGGACATACATTAGACCTATGCCCCAGTTCACCACACCTAAAACACTTATCACTCGTTGGTCTAGCATAAGGGTTTGAATTGATCGGTTGGCTTTCTTTGTTCTTGTCCACTCCAGTCCCACAAACTTTAGAACTTAAGGTTGTCATAGTAGCACTAGGAATGGCAGACTGAATTTGGTTTGGTCAACTCACAAAAGTCTTCAAACTCTCCATGTTTAAACGCCTAAACCTAACTCCGAGTTTAGAAGCCATCCTTTCCGCATTCATTGCTATGTTTTGAGCTTGATCCACATACCAAATTGGTGTCAAGCTCAACCTCTCCTTGATTGAAGAATTCAGCCCACTGATATACCTAGCCACGGATTATTCATCCGTTTCCCTCAAGTTACAACGGGTCTGCAACCTCAAAAACTTACCCGTATAGTCGGCTACGGTTCTTTTTCCTTGTACACAAGTATGATATTGTTGGTACAAAATTTGCTCATTGTCCGGGGGCAAAAACCTACATTTGATCATCCATTTCATCCTCATCCAAGTATCCACGGGTCGTCTACCTTGTGCTCTTCGGTTATCTTGTTCCCGTTGCCACCAAGCTCCCGCTCCTCCATGTAACTTATAAGCCACAACCTTTACTTGTTCTTCTTTGGGAACCTCTATGATGTCAAAAAACTTTTTGACCTCATATAACCAAACTAGCATCGGCTCAATGTCCAGATTTCCAACAAAGTTAGGAATCTCGGCCTTGACTTGATAACTTTCCGCTCACCATACCTACGAGGATTGACATTCCTACCAGCCATAACCCTAGGTCGATCGCCTCTCCTAGGACCTCTATTGAACTCCTCTAGGGTCTCTTCTCCTTCCTCATCTAAAGACATGATGTCCTCACGTCTCCAAACTCATTTTGGAGATTGGTTACGCCCATGATTATTATATAATCTCTTAAAATTGGTAAGGGATCTAGAATTACCACGTTCATTACCCTCAAGATATAGATGGTTACCACCACCTATGATCGCGGATCGTATCTCTTCAAAAATAGTAGACATACTCGCGAATTTAGAAGTGAGATCATTGATCTCACTATCCATCACTTTGGTCGACCGCACCCTACTACTGGTACGGGCTTGAGGAATCTTTGCACCACCCACCATCTAGGATACTAACCTGGCTCTGATACCAACTGATGCAGAACAGAAACGTGCTATAAATCCTAACTCGGGTTCAAGTCGAATAGTAAAGAGATAAAAAAAACTGAAGTTGTGAGTTTTTATTAATTACTGAATGCCACCATAATAAACCCAAGCCTTCTATATTTATAGGAAAACTAAACTTAAGGAAAAGTTAACCAAATTATTCTATAACAAACAAAATAAAGAAACTAAAACAAAAGTCACGACACAAAACAAACACTAATAAGCTACTTGTCTCATTCCACCAATATGTTTTTGAGTAACCTTACTCCCACCACCATTAAGAGACAAAACAAACACCAATAACCTTGGTATATTTTTGAGTAACCTTACTCCCACCGGCCACCACCAATAATTTAATTCCTGGACTTAGGGCTTCCGTTGAATCCTCTTGTCACGCTCTATATGCTCCATATATTCCTCTACTAGCCCGTAAATTCTGTCCTTGTTAGGTTCGTATCACAAACCTACAAAACAATGACCCTTTTGTGTCGAACAAATTTAAGAATAACTTTCTGGTAACTCCTGTCTTTTAACTGGAATTCGCTTCTATTTATCTTTATGATAGATTACACCTACGAAACCAATAAATAGACTAAAATATGACCAATCTCATTTACCAAAGGCTTCTTGGCTCAGCGGTATGTGAGTGGCCCATCAACGTAGAGGTTGTTGGGTTCAAGTCTCATTGAAGACATGCGAGATAGTAGGGGAGTCGCAAGCTTGCTTGCATTTTAGAAATGGTAGCTTCCGCGCCCTTCCTGCCTACTGAAATAGATGTGAATGATCGTGACAGCTCCAAAAATCCTATTCAGTCTGATTAGATATGTCACTAAAAGAAAGAAATTATGAGATAGGTAGTGTAGTATGTAAAATTTGCGGTTCTAAAAAAATGACCAATCTCATTTTTCAGAACTTCAAGAACTAAAGCAATTAGAAGCAGCTAGCTATGACTACTCCTTCAACAATCACGAGTATTTGATTGAGTGCATCAAAGAAAAACTAAACAATATTAGAAACAACTTTTTAGGACCAGCTGATGCTTAAATAAAACTCGAGGTTTCTTGCAAAAATTAACGCCACGCCGTAAAAATCCATGGGTGTCCCGTGAACCCCGGGAACTACCCTGGTTCCGTTCCTGAGTATGTTAGATTGTTAGCATCATGTGTTTTGGGTTGAAGTTGGTTGCTGAAGCATTTTGCAATAGACAAGCATTTGAAACTTGAAACAACAATATGATATTTGAATCATAAAACTTTTATTTAGCATATAAATTTGTCAGAAGTTGACATCTGGCTATCATACTGGTAGTAGGCAGCCCACGTCATCATCATAATGAATGCATGCAATGTTGTCCCATGAAATTAATGAAAACAACAACTTAAATTTGCTTCAGCAATCGTCTCTATCGATTTGATTAGCTCTGAGTCATAAGCATCAGCTCGGGCACATTGTGCATTGCTGATTTGTATTAATGTGAGCGATTATAAGTATACATAACTGATCAAATCAAGTTGCAGTTAATCTATCCTTTTTGTTAGTGAACGATCATCGATCACAGTTCCTGAATCAATCATTTCTGCAGAGCTATAGTCGCTATGCGGTCATGTAAGTTTACTGCATTTGTAAACCATATGATGATTGGATGTAAAGATTCAATGTGTTTTATAAGTTGTATGGATGCTAGGGGAATAATTTAACAATATTTACAGATATCATATTTGCTATCAACTACTAATGTAATTACACTCTCAATAATATTAAAGTTTTAATTCTTGCAGCTCGGTTACTGACATGGACCTTCATTACCTACACAACAATCTTTTTACTACTACGTGTTGCTACTGCAAGACGAGAAATGATCACTAAACAAAACGGCGTTGTAGCCACAGATGAGTTAATGTGTTCAAGAATGGGAAGAGATGTTCTCCGTGAAGGAGGTAATGCTGTAGATGCTTCAATTGCTGTTGGGATTTAACATCTAGGTAACCAAGTAACTACGAGTACGCAGCGGATTTGGATCTAGTAATAGCATATGGTTAACACAAAACAAAAGGTAAATAGAAACGCGTACCTTTTAGCTAATTGATCAAGAAAACGAATAAAGCGACTAAAGTAAATCGCCTCTACGGTTGCTCACACAATCACGTCAACCGAATATATTAAGCTTGCTAGGCTTAACTTCACAAACAATCAACCCTTGTATAATAACCTGATTACCAAACAAACTCTTGACTTGTAACCGAAAAAACCAAGAACCGAATTAAATAACCCGAAAACCTAGTTGGGGCTTTTACTTCGAAACAAAAACAAAACACCTTGTGTATAAATACTTATTCTTCTAACAGTGGAGGACAAGTAGTATTAATTAAAACCTTAAAAGGTTTATTGGAACTTGGTGTGGACTTAAATCGGAAAAAACAAAGCACCCTTTTGTGAAGGTTTTGTTGTTGCGATTGGCTGAGAAAAGAACAAAGTAAACCGAAAGTTTTATGAGGGTTTTGAGAATTGTATGTGTCGTATTTTTTGAGTCAAGGGGTGAGGGGTATTTATAACCCCATAACCCAACTCATGATAGAACTAGGAAACCCATCCTATCATTATCACAATACAATTCTCCTTTGTTTATCCAAAACAAACCGAACCTGGAATCTTAATTAGAACCTTCTACTCGATTTCCATCTTTAAGACATGAAGCAAGTTCATGTCTCAATTCGTTTTAGTCCTTTTAGTTTATATCGTGAAGTATAAAATATACTCTCCGTGTATTAACGTGTGTGCCCCCAATAGGCTCACATATTCGTAATGTATTCGTGCTAGTTCGACTACCATAATCCAACAGCTCCCACTTGGGAGTTGGAGTAGCACCTAACACTCATACCTATAATTGGCAAAGTCTAGCAACCCACACAATTATTTTTTCATTAGGAATATTATGAGATAAGAGTTTCAAAAATCATCTCTGCTATTCAATGGTTATAAATTTCTTGCTTTATAATCATCCCTTTGTTACAGATACCGTTAAACCATGGATATGGATCCTAAGTCATTCCATATAGTTTAACATTATGTTTCTCGTTATAGAAATAATTCAGATATACCAAATGTAATCAAGAATCATCTTGCATTACCCTTTGGGAACGGCCATTCATTTATCTGATTAAATCTGGAGAGGGCCCAATGGTATCTTTCTGCACATATCAAGTGGAGGAACAAATCCTTTATTGACTACAAGTGTTGTGGATGCTGCTTCACATACACTCCGAAAAATAGCTTTTATAACTACCTTGTTTCAGGACAGCGTTTGGCTATAATCACAAAGTGATATCCACACATACAGAACTTGCTTGCATCTCAAGTCTAAGGAATTGCTACTAGCTTTTGCCTCGGTGTAGTTAGCCCGGCTTCAAGTGGCCTAGGTGGTGGTGCTTTTATGCTTCTTCGATTAGCCAATGGCACCACTCGAGCCTTTGATATGAGAGAAACAGCACCCGTCCTAGCTTCACGGGTAATGGCTAAGAATCCAAATGTACATGCGTTCTATACAACATTTTGAAATTTGAAATTTAGTTCTACAAGTTGACATTGTGATCACTAGACTTCAATGATTTTGTTTGCATATTTCAATTAAACGATGAGAAGTAAATAATTGATACCATTTATAGGATATGTATGCTGGAAATGCTACTTTAAAAGAAAAGGGTGATCTGTCAATAGCGGTTCCGGGGATGCTTGCTGGCCTTCACAAAGTTTGGGAACAATATGGAAAGCTACCATGGAAGAGACTCGTTCAACCCGCTGAAAATCTCGCTCGTAAAGGACCCAAAGTTTCCTCATATCTCCACATGCAAATGGTGAAGTCACAAGCAGATGTGATGGCCGATAATGGGCTTCGTGCTATTTTCACCACTGGTGGGAGGCTATTAAAAACTGGAGAAACGTGCCACAACAAAATGATAGCACAAACGCTTCAAGTAATATCAAATCATGGAAGAAAACGATTCTATAACGGTTCCATTGGATTTCGATTGGTTAAAGATGTTAGAAGGGTTGGCGGGATACTGAAAATGGAAGATCTGCAAAAATACGAAGTTAAAGTCTGAGATCCATTATTTACTGAATTTCTAGGCCTTAAGATCACCGGTATGCCACCTCCTTCTTCCGGGGACACTGCAATGGCACTTGTACGTTATAAACATATACCCTTCAGAAGTTTGAATATGATTTTATTAGTTGTCATTAGCAATTATCATTAATTGTGATTGCCTTGATTGACATTAGCATTTATGTATCATTAATTGTGATTGTCATTTTCCTTGTATAGTCTCATGGCTCATCTATATATAAAGATGGCTACTGATGAATAGGAAGATATGAAGAATAATCAATTCTAATATGGTATCACAGCCTCCCAAAAAGATCCTCTCATAAACCCTAATACAATTTTTTTTTCGCATCACAGTTGCTTCTTTTTATTTGCTGCTTGTTTTCTCCTTTGCCATAGCCTCATGGCAGGAGATACGCCAACACCGCCAAAGCCACCAATTGATAAAGCCTATTCCATTGCAAGTATCAAGGCATGTATACCCACCCCTCTTGATCTTGATAAATTAAATTATAACTCTTGGAGCTCGTTGTTTCAACGATTCTGTAAGACCTATGAAGTTCATCACCATCTTGCCGCCCCCTCAACGACAGCCACCTCCACGGTCGATCCTCTACATGACACCAACGACTCTCTTGTCGTCATGTGGATCTATGCGACCATCTCTCCCAAACTTGTGGAGATGATTGTTGATGTTGATTCTACCGCCCATGGAGTGTGGAACCGTTTGAAAGATCTCTTCCATGACAATAAGGATGCCCGCATCACACAACTCGACAATGAGATCCGCAACATGGCGATTGGCAACTTATCCATCACCGACTTTTTCCAACAACTAAAGTCAAAAGCCGATCGCCTTGCCAATCTTGAATCCCCGGTTAAAAGACACTAGTCTTGGTAACCTATGTCATTTAATGGTATGTTCGTAGCAAGTACCCAAGCCGGCTCGTGTGAATCATCTCGTCGAAAAAGCACCCACTTGATGAAAGTTTGCGGTCTTTTGATGCTACATAATGAGGAAAGCGAGCAAGTACAATTCCCCACATGGTAAATTTCTTGTATTTCATAACACTTCATCTTCACCCGAAACGTGCTCGTAGCGTCTACCTTCTAAAGCTAATAAAATGCGTACAATGCGCACTTTCTGGTTTATTTGGATGTGTGTCGGAAATTTTCAGGCGGGGGCTCGTGCACGTATGGTGCACGTTGTAAATTCGTGCATGGGGCAAATGATCTTAGACCAAGACCTTCGAATGTTTTCTTCTGCTGCACCCTCCCCCCCCCCACCTACAAAAGAAGGGCTTGCTTTAAGGATGTGATGTTGAGCTAGCTATAAAGTAAATCTATTAATAAACTGTTCTCTACCAAATGCTCATAACTACACCAAGCCAAAATAATGGATCACAAAAGCCCAACTGTCAACTCAAAAATCTAGACCCTCTGGAATGCCCTACGTGCCTCTAAGTGCAGCCTACTTACATAGGTGTTTCCACTAACATATGGGCTACATTTCTTAATACTGGGCCAGGATTTACAACCCTTATGTGCCATCACCCCAAGATCCCACCTGACCTCCACTCACGGTCTTTTATCCAGCCGGCCCAATATCCTTGCAGAGGCCCATCAGTTTCAGTCAGGCCCACAATTTTTTCAGCGACCCAACAACACTTCCAATACGGGCTGATGGCCACCAGGTTCGGCAGCCCACAATATGAAGCCTATTGCTCCGCCGCAAGCATACATCATGCCACTATGCTACCTCATGCATTCAGACAATTACACTTCAAGAACCCCAGCTTGAATATGGATACTCGGGCCATCCTCTCACCCTTGCCGAGAACACAGTATAGCTCTCGTCCTCTAGCATCCAACATGTAATAAAATCTGTATTTGTGGCAATGGCCAACCTATAGCCGTGTACTCAACGGTCCCATAAGCTTTTGCACACGCTACACAAACCATCTTCACCTTCATCATAGGGTCTTATGTCCTGTTACACCTAATATCATCAAAAATCTGATTTTCTGTATTCGTCGAATTTACTCCGTGATACAAATGTGTCGGTTGATTTTCGATGCTAAGTTTTTCTGTGAAGGATTACCAGACCCGTCGGCTTCTCACGCTCCTTTGATAAGTACCAACAGGCGATCTCTACCCTGTCACTCCAACAACCATCCACCAAAACCCCTTCGACCTTTGCCTTTGATTACTATGAGTCCTACTACGTGGCATCAGACGAC